>LPNX011085099.1:129238-159037 GCA_001517045.1 Pseudotsuga menziesii
TTTTATTATCAAACTGTATATGTATATATATATATAGTTAAATTCTTGACTGTAAATAAAAAACTAAAGGAGACCCAGTAGGGCCTCTACATGCACCGAATATTTATAAATTGATAAAGACTTTAAATTATTATTATTTTGAGAGTTTGACCAAGTGAGGTAAAAATAAATGTAAAAGAATTTTTATTATTTAATAATTGAAAAACCGAGGAAAAATGAAACTGAAGTAGCCATAAAAGAGTGTTTATTGACCCACAAGGAGGAATGACAAATGGAAAAAAAATGTTGAATGATAACTCAAGTGATGCAGAAGGCAGCTTCCCTAAAATCAGGTCGAGACTCATTGTGAAGTAATAATGAGAAAGTGGCTCATAAACGACCAAGTCCTAGGAAAAATACAATGAGTTTTGATCCCATCGAATAAGAAGGAAGCTTGTAATGGAAGGGAAATGATCTAGCTTATGCGGAGAGAGTGAGCATTGATCATTCTTTGTCCTTGTGGTTCAGCAAATGGTCTCGGGGATTCTAGAGAAAGTAACTTGGTTACTTTGGGAGTTGGTTGGGAGGAATGACAACCTCAGCTTCGTTTTCCCATCAATGGTGATAGGTTCTTTTCGAAATAATCCAACATATTAGTCTTGTTATTTATGTTCTGGAAATGGATTAATAACCTTGTTGAAGTCCTAAAATTGTTTATACGCAGAAGATGTTCATTTAATTCTTAAATTTATGTTTCTATTTTTTTCTTTTATAAGTTGTTCATGCACAAAGTATTTTATCTTCCAGAATAGTTATTTTCTTTTTTTTTAAATACTGGTAGACAAAACCTAGCATAGTAAACTATAACTTAAACAAATATAGATGATACTCATGAAATTGAATAAGGGAACATAGAAGAAGCATTAAATCCAAGAGGCTTCATATTTATTTTTTAGATATAGAAATATTATCTGTTAAACAATGTGTATGTCGTTATGCCAGAAATAAGTTTTTCATATTAAACTATAAATAATTTAAAAATGATAAACTGGACTAAGGGATCAAATAAAATTTGCATACATACAGTCGCAATGAGAAAACAAGAGTCTAATCAATGGACTAACAATTTATTACAATCACTGATAGAAATGGAAGTAAGTTATTTTTCCAAATTAAAACCTTCAACAAAACAATTCAAAACTTCAACTCTTTTGAACTATACACTATAGATAAGTTAAGAGGGCTAGAGTGTCTTTCATAAAAGTAATTTAAACCATTTCCATAAAAAACATGAACCCTTAGACTTAGATTTATCTTCGAAAATAATATGCCCATCTTGGTTTAAACAATTATCCCAGAGTCTTAACCTAGAATACTAAAATCCTGAGATTGCAAATTTAACTTAATGAATCTCAAAGGGTCTACCCATATCCAAACCATTACACATATGTATTTTGTATACCTGACCCTGTAATGGCCAAGGAAGATATTTCGCATACCTGAGTAGTGACGAGTTGTATCCTGTGATGCCACGAACCACATGCCATAATACAAACGCTTAGAGCTTCTATTTAAAATAAACACATTGAAATTTGTTAAAAGAAGAGTAACGAATATTACTAGAGGAGTTCCTTATTTCTTCCTGTAATCCACCAAACACCACGCAACAAGAGGTTAACTCTTTTCCACAGAGCGTTGAATACGCTATCCTCCTCCTGCACATTTAAAATGCAGGAAGTCAGTACCTTGTTTATATTTTATAAAAACACAAAGAAAAACTTCGATAGGGTTTAATAACTTTACCATAACAAAGGACATCCATAAAACCGTGAGTTGGCCAAGGGACAATTCGCATGCAGTCAAGGCCTACAATATTAACTTTGATTACTTGTTTTTCTACCAACTTTGTTTTTAAAACTCAAAAATCAAGAATCATAAACACCTTTGAATGTATATTTAGAGAAAAAATCATATAGCTTATCCACACAATGAAGATGGAAGAAACCATGTCATGATACCCTGCACAACCACTTATGGTATTTAAATTTATAGTAATGTTTCAAAAAAGAAGATTACATAGAAAACCTATAGGAAGAGTGTTCTCCTCGTAGACACTTTCTATAGCTTGTGTAACTAAACCATTACACCACAAACACTTCAGACAGTTCAGAGTCGAACCTTCCACAAAAAACAAATAGCAAAATCGTTGAGAATCATGGAATTGGTAAAGGAACAAGAACCCAAGCCTTTAAACATGTTTTAAAAACCTTCAAACTCTAATGCATAGCTCAAATGAGTGTCTTGGATCAATACAATACAGAGCAAGGAACCCTCATGAATATCTTCTTGAGGAAGCAACTAAAAATGTCAAATAAACAGTGAATAGACCGACAGGGTAAATGTCACATTTCCCAAATGTCAACAAAACCAAGACAAGCTCATCCAATGGCCTGATAGGATGCATGAACACATGGAGGGCCAAAACTTCACTCACAAAATCTGAAATCTAACAAGTAGTTATTTCTGTGCAAGTGTAACATCTCCAAATTTCATAAATAAATAAAAATTAAATAAGGATCTAACTGCATCTATAAGGATAAATAAATCCATGATATCCTCAACTTGTCCTTTGTGTTTCATCCATGAACAATATTCATGTGCGATTTATCGTTATGCTGATTTACAATACTTGTTGTCAAAACATAAAAGAATGTCATATTTATTTTATGACAATTACAGTTGATGTATTTTGTTGGTTATGCTCTATAATAATGTTAGCCTTATGTTGGTGCTAGGAGGATAGGATTATGGTCTTACTTAGCTTTGTAGCTAATGCATAATCCATTTAATTTTTGTAGGTACAAAGATGAGGAGGTTTAACTTACCATAGCATCCTCAAGGGATCTAAACCAACACATGCAAGGCAAGGCCCTAACATACTAAACAAGACACTATCCCTAGGTAAATAAAATAACCTAAGCACTTAATCTAAGTCTTAGCATTCACACCCAGAACATATGATGACAACCATGATAAGATTTGAGGGTTTTAAAACTATAGCGTTTTGGGTTTTGGGTGAAATATATCCCAAGTGGCATTTGGCATTTAAAAAGCCACATGAAGTCCTTACAACTTCCAACTGGAAGGAAATGATGTCAATTCGTAAAACCCTAAGGGTTTTAACTCATTGCAATCATTTTCTCTCCTCCGTGTTATTGGACTTTTGCTCTGTGTTAATGGGTCTTTTATTGTGGGTGAGCGATGATGGAGGAGTTGAGGCTCTCGGCCCTCATCATCCATCAGTTTTAAACGGTAATAATTTTTTTTCTTTCAATAGTGTTGTAATACAAGTGACAATACTCTTATCATGAATTTTAGTGCTTGTTGTGGCCTTTACTATTGAAGCTTCCTCTATGCGGTTCGAAGGTGTGTTTGGTCTCTTATAAATTTTAATAGTTTTTCCCATTATCAAAACTAAAACTGTATTTAACCTCTTCATGGTGTTTGTATGCGTTCATGTTGGGTTGATGTGTTTGAAGACAATAAACCTATTTTCAAGGTGTGGTATCCGGTCTTGGCAAGACCTGATACCCTTGTCCCTTGCTCCTTGGACTATGAGACTTGCGGCTCTGCAACTGGGTCATGCCCTCATGGTTGGAGTCGTTTATGAGATTTTTCTTAAAACTTCAGTAAATATTCTGGTTATTTGTCCCTATGGCCTTTTTTTTTATTATCAAACAAACACCCATAAATCGTGGAGTCTGAAGGGGATTGCAATGTAAAACAACGTTAGCATTGTTGTGGAATTTAAGATAGAGTTTCCTGTCGCTCTAAATTTTGTAAATGTTTTGTTTTCATAATGGAATCCCATGAGGGTTGTATTTACACAGCTATGTTAATTTTTAAAGCATTTACTAAATGTTGTTCACTCCTTTTGATCTTAACTCTGGATTTGTAGTATAATGTTGTTTGTTGTGCTTTCCGCACTGTGATGTAAATACTGTAAGTTTTTCTTTTTAAAATTTCTTAGGGTTGTATGGCCATTGCAATGCTTAGGTAGCTTATTTTAAAAGAAAGAGTATTCCTCTTGTTTATGTATCATGAGGTAAAAGCAAAAGGGTTTTAAGTCATGAGGCGTTGATAGGAGCATCGATGATGTCGCAGGAATAGTTGTGAATCCTCCTTAAGGTTTTACTATCCTTTGTTTTATTTAAATGGTTTCCAAAGTAGAATACTACGATGGCCTTCGACCTGCAACAAGGGTTGCGGCCTGTCAACATTCTTGATTTGGTGTTTTTTTCTTTTTGGAAAAATTATTTTTTAGTTGGGGATTTTTGGACCGTGATGTCATTGTGTTTGTAGCTCTGTCATTGTTTGAAAATGGATATATATATATATATATATATATATATATATATATATATATATTTAACATATTTATAATTTAGTAAATTTTTTATGTTNTGATTTATTAAACCCTAGTTGTAGAGTATAAGCCCTTTGCCTAACGGAAGTTACAGGGTTTGAACCCTTGACTAGCTTGGTTTTTAACTTGGTTGTTAACTAGTTTATATGTGACTTCTCCTAAACTGGAATGGTTGAAAAGTATAGTTTATTTTTTTATGTTTTATGAATTAGGCTTGGGAGATAATGATTTAAACTGTTTGGCTATATTCGAGTTATAATTTATCATAGTTTAGAATAAGGCCTTCGGTCATATTATAATATTGCTGTGAATATAATTCTATATCCAAAATATACTTTGAATAATCTTCTATGTTGATCAACAGAGATTATGTATATCTTAGAATACAAGTTTTCTGATTACTAATAAAGAAGTGGAATCTATGGATCCTTGCTAACTCGACCTAGTGGGATTGAAATCAATTCATGTGTAAATTTTATTTGAGTCTTTAAACCCTAGTTATAACTTCAGTTTATATATAATCCTTTCGGCTGCAAAGGAAGTTTTTCTTAGCTCAGATCCTAAACATTCCTTTAATGGTAAGAGAGCTAGAAAAGAGATATAATAATAAAATACTATCTAAGTGAACCTGATTATAATAAGTGATAAGTGCCAACTCGTGAGGGTTTCGAACTCAAGTTGGAAACTTAACAATTAGAATTAGATATATAATAAGTAAGAACTAGATGGAAGGAAATGAATTGTTTACTTAATAATTGTTATCCTAATCTATGACTATAAATGATTGAACTTAAAGGAAAAATAATATAATATATTCAAAAATTGATTATAATCTCATAGGAAAATAATTATAGATTTTCTTTTACAAATAAGATACATTATGGTATAATTACCCTTAAACTTCGTAGAGACTATAGCATTCTTCATAAAACAATATAAAGAACTATGATTCTTTTAACTTGTTCAAATTTAAAAACAATTACTAGTTTTAGAATCCATCAATCATTTATAAACATTCCATATATAGATCTAAAATAAAATCACTGATAATAAACAAAACAACTTAGAACCTGGATAATTGTAGAAGGTGGACAACCACCCAAAGGAGACCGTTTCTCCCAACCGTCTCCTAAAAGAAGCTAATATCACTTGCTTTAGGACCCCCGAGCCTATTCACTAAACCAACAGGATGAAGAGTGTTGTGTAACAACCCACAAAGAAAATGTATGCAAATTAGCAACTCACTAGCATATTTAACTCTCAACAATTTCACTTTAGCTATCCCCTCATTGAATTCCCTTGTGTTCCTGACTTTTCAGTTTGCAGCAATCACAAGGCTCTATCATTTGGAATAGAATGTAGTGAGCCTCCTGCTCAACTCGATGGTATTTATAAGATTGCCTAGGTCTTTGGGTCAGTTTTGTAATTGAATGAGCCACCTTCTCAATTCCTCCTCTCAGGGAACATGACCACAATTTCAGGGATTTTGCTTCCTGCAAGAGCTAGAAAGTGAATTACTAGTGCTGCCACTTGTCATTCAGCCTTCTACAGCTACTCATTCCTCTAGTGGGTCAGTGAACACTCTTTCAACAATCTCCTTGGGATAGGTGTCTCTCCATTTAATTATCTAATTAAATAAATATTCAATTACAGTCATCCTTGACCAACTTGGTTATAAAAACTTTACAATAACTTTTAGCATAATGTTTTCTCAAATAAATAAATAAAATTATTTTTCAATTCTTGGTGGGTTATAGCAAGAAGAGAAATCAACCACCCTCGTTGCGTTGTCAACTCGCAAGCCATGGGTCAAGCCAAAAGTGCAAGATTGAAATCATTGGCTGAGCTTCTAAAAAGTACATTAATGTCCAAAAACCTTACACTGGATCTCCATGCCTCATGCCAGCTCGACTCAACATTTTATTTTAACACATGGTATTTACATAATCGCATTTTTCATAGTTCATAAATATCATATGGATTGGAATATGCCTTACCATAGAACCATAACATAAGTCAAAACCTTTGTAAAGGTAGGTTATCACAACATTAATATGGTTATTAAAATAAACATTACTTAACACCTTTCATGCTAGAACAATCAACCAATGAAATGATATGACCCAAGTTTAGGGCTAGGGCTAAGGTTAATACCTTAGACCCTAAACCTTATAGGATTAATTCCAAAACATAGTCTTAAACTCTCTAGATACTCTTTAATGAAACTAGAGGCTAGTATGCAATGTATATCTAAAGGCTAGAACGAATAAAGAGTAAGTATAATAAACGAAAATGAATATTAGAGTTTTGATATTTTTATAAAAAAAAATTTGGTATTTTTTGGGTTGTGGCGAGCTCTGGTTAATTATCATAGTTTTGTAAAGTGTATAGTTGTTTTTTGTCTCAATATTTTAGGATTAATACTACCTTAGAATGTATATACAAGGTCTATGTTGATACATTGTAATTTTTGTTTAAGATATTAATTGCACAGAGAGAAGCGAGGTGTTCTTCAACCTAGTATGGGGGAGATCTTCTCACGTTAGTCACATTATGACATTATGATATCCGACATAATTAAAAAATATTAAAAAATAAAAAAATGGAAATTATAAATTACATATTCTCTTAAATAAAATATAAAAATAAAAATAAACTAGAATAAATCCATTTTAAACCCAGAAGGGTTCCAAATGGTAAGAAAATATACACCTCGAGAAATTGGATCCCTCTCTGTGCTTGATAGATTCAAGTTTAAAATGGATTTATGCTAGTATAGATCAAGTGTTAGTTGCACCTAGAGGCGCTTTACAACCCAGTATGGCGGAGATCTTGTAACGTAAAGTTCCTCATGCATGTAATGTTCCTCATGTAAATGTCGGCTATAAATATTACCAGCCTAGATCCAAATCCTAGGCTCTATCAAGCACCTAGAAAAATCAAATCTCTCAAAGTGCAAACCTCTTCTAAGATATTGCAAGAAATGAGCTATTAGAAAATTACATTGCATTTATTTTAATTTAAATTATCCATATTATAGTGCTTTAACTTTCTTAAGATGCAATTTAATTATTTTTCTACCAAGCCTAGCTTCAGATACTTAAAATGAATATATAACTAAAACTTAATTTCCTTTTAATGACAAACATTAAACTTCAACATCTACAAAGAATTCCACATTATAACAATATGCAGATTCAACCGAGTTTACACACGGTTATGCTCAACAAAGCATAACCGTTAAGCAAAGCATAAAATATGCACATTCAACTGAGTTTACAGTAGGATTGACCTGGAAATTCACTCAGCCACATTAGAAATTGCGCAAATTAAACATTGAAATTTTATTGATAACGTCCCTCATCAAATATTACACATTATGCTTCTTATGAATCTGTCCATGGTTTTGATCCCATATTTGTTGATCTCCATCCTTCCCAACAGTAACAAACTCACCGCTGTGAATAATCCACTTCGTCCACCTTTATCGTAGAATTCTTCTCTTATTTTGATCATGCTGGATTGTGATTGCTTTCATTAGAACATATATCTTCAAACCCATTGGTCTCTGCTATCAATGAAGCCTGTCCCGTGTAGAATTTGTCTAATCTAAACTCCGGTAATGAATAATTGGATGGAGACAAGAAGAGATTGCAGTAGGTGGATGATAGGTCGTTAAAATCTAATAAACTCTGGGCTAAAGTTGTAACAACAAAATGATTGGAATGTGGGAATTGTTGGTCTTCTAAACTGGAAAGAGCACAGCAAGATCAATTTGTAACCTTTGTTCCAACAAGATTAATATCTGCAGTCTCTATGGCAATGCGTTCGGATTCATCTTCTTTTTATCATATTTTGCATAGTTAAGTCACACCATTTAGACATGGAAGGATTCGCGGTTTCTTTAGCATCAGGCAATTTGATGGAAGCTTCATCTGAACTATGATTACCGCCATAACATTGCAGCTGTTTGGGCTTACATTTTCAAAGCGTCTTTCCGCAGTTGTGATTTTCACGGGGTTGGGTTTGAACACTTGATTCTAGAGGGAAGGGAAAAATGCGGACCCTGTCATGAGAATTTGCTTATTTTGTTGAGATTTGTTCATTTCCAGCCTCTTGCGACGTTGAGATTCTTTTATTTCCATCTTCTTGATGAGATGGTTGATCCAGTAGTTCTTGATTTCGTTCTCCGTTCGCCCAGGTAGTTGTCCTGCTATCAGCGGCCACCTGCATGCATGCGATTGATACTTCTTGAACTTCTTACCTCGACATGGAGATTCAATGCATATACAGGATGAATAAAATGTTGAGACGTCGTCGACATACCGATGCCAAGAAGATTATGCATTGGGATAATGAGGTCATCCTTGAGGAGGGAAATGTCTTCGTGTTTAATGCCGGGATGAAGATAATTTAGCCAACGTAATCTACAACTCTTCCCACCTCGGTTAAGACCTGGAAAACAAATCTGATTTCCCGGTATTTAGCCAGTCAAGAAATATTTAATAGCATAAATTTTAACGTTTCTGATAGTTGATCGTTTTCTGTAAGTAAGTAGTGATAGGTGAAACATTGAAGTACCAAAAACTAACTTTGGAAATAAACAATATATATCACTTTAATATTGGAAAGTAACGTTACAATAAGTTTGTTACTGTTTGAATCCAGAAAGAAATGGGAATGATGGAGATCAATAGATATGGGCTCAAAGACCATGGACAGATTCATAAGAAGCATAATGTGTAATATTTGATGAGGGACGTTATCAATAAAATTTCAATGTTTAATTTGCACACCTTATAATGTGGCTGAGTGAATTTCCGGGTCAATCCTTCTATAAACTCGGTTGAATGTGCATATTTTATGCTTTGCTTAATTTTTCGGTCTTAAGCATTTGGTTATGGTGTGTAAACTCGGTTGAATCTGCATATTTTAAGCTTTGTTCGATTATTCAGTGTTAAGCATACTGTTATAGTGTGGAATTTTTGGTAGAGGTTGAAGTTTAATGTTTGTCATTAAAAGGAAATGAAGTTTTAGTTATATAAATTCATTTTAAGTATCTCAGGCTAGGCTGGGTAGAAAAATAACTAAATTGCATTTTAAGAAAGTTAAAACAATTTAAATTAAAATAAATGCAATTGTACTTCTAGAGATTTGATCTCTATGGATGCTTAATAAAACCTAGAAAAATTAAAAGAAAAAAAATATTTATATTGAAAATAAGAAACATGTTTTAGAGATTATAATATTTAAAAAATGGGTTATAATACTTTACATATTCAATCAACTAAACTTGTACATTGTAATTAGTTTTTCCACAAATTAAGTTTTTTTTTAACTTTTAATTACTTTTACTTTCCTTACACATTATTAAAAATTATTGTTGAAAGGTAAACATTATTCTTTTATGTTTTCTCAAAAATATTAAAAAACATGATTTATTTATCATATATTATGACTTTTATAATAAATATAATTTATATTATTTTTCATTTAAAAACTTTAAAAAATGATAATTGTGCTTGTATTTCTTATAAGTAATTAAATATTCTTTAAATTATTAATTTTATGTTTAGATATTGTGAAAAATGAAAATATCAAATTTATTATTATGATTTTTATTATACTCAAATTTGAAAATAATTAAGTTAAAAATTTAAAAATAATTTAAAATAGGTTAACAAATTCAATAAAACAATAATAAAATATTTTCATTTTAAAATGTATTTTTTTGTATAGGTAGTATTTATAAATTAAAATTTATAAAAACTATGAAGTGACAATGTACCTTAATAGATATAATGCTTTTCAAAAAGTGTGTATATATATAAAGAAGTATACAAGATTACAACTTTTTTACTACCAAGATTTAATATGTAGAAATCTAAACAATAATTAAGATGAAATTAAACTAAGTTTTTTATGTCAGTAGTGATTAGAATTTACCATAATTGTTTGGAAATTTCTATAAATACTTTTTTCATAAAGTTTAATGCATAAACTTCATTTTAACCTAAACAATACTTTCTAACAATCTCATTTTGAAACATCTAGTAGGAGATAGTTTTATTGAAACAATATCCTATAAAGATAACTTGTTATTTTGTGCCAATAAAGAAATGTTTTTTTAAGGAACCCCTAAAAGAACACATTCATTTAAGAAGTTTTATAACCCATAAAATTAATTGATTATCAATTTTACTCATTGATGTTGATTGTTACCTCTCCACAATCACATCTAAGAGTTTGTTTAAAATATGTAAACCGTGTTTAAAACAAGATTTAGCACCAAAGCTGCTGCCTTTAGTTTCGAAAAGTGGTGATGCAAAGTGACAAGAGAATCAGTAACATTGAATTTTGCATACCTCCTTGGTAGACAAAACCCCTTTGATCATCACCTTAAAAAAACAAGGCTTCAACCAACCAAAGGAACACATATCAAATTAAAGCTCAGTGGATAGGCATGAAAATTTATCTTTTAAATTCTCCAACACTCCTCTTTGGAAGCTTTAGAAGCTTAGTAATATAAGTATGAAAAATTTCTAACTACTACGATGCTTGTTAATGGATGCACTTCATCAAAGAGTATGTACAAGTAGCAAGTATTTTGGTGATCTTCTTTCTTAGATTGTGCATCCCTTATCATCAATTTTACCTAATATTCATGGTATCTACAGGCACTTTCACTTGAGAAAACACATTTTACCACCTGAAGAAGAGATGTCCGACCACTTGAGAACAACCATTTTACCACCTGAAGAAGAGATGTTTCAGATAATGACCAATTTTAAGATTTTCAATGATGACTTCATCGCAACATATGAATGTTATACTGATTGCATAACAAAGTAACATTGAACATACTGCTTGCATCTATCTCATAATTTTTAACCAAAAATCCATCTGAATGCATCTTTGATATTGGTTTAGGTGGTCTATTGGATAAATGCATTCACAATCATTTGTGAACAGAAAAACTTGAATACGTAGAGGAATTTAAGAGGGCATGTTAGATGGAATTTGTATACTCAGTTTCGAGTTCATTCATACAAAATTTTCAAGAAGCCGAGTTAATAAGTGTTATCCATATAATTAGCCATATAATTACTTTGCTGCTAAAACCAAAAAGGATTATGGAACATTGTTAACCTAAGTTTTAATTTAGCAGATTGTGACCTTCCAAAAGGTATCGGGTTTGGATTATGGAACATTGTTAACCTAAGTTTTAATTTAGCAGATTGTGACCTTCCAAAAGGTATCGGGTTTTTTTTAGCACTAACTACATGGCTTTAGTTTCAAAAGGTTTATTATGAATGGAATATAACTAGTTAAAGGCACTTCTTGTAAAGTTAGTTATCCAAATCACATAAAACTTTTTCGCTAGTAGGCTAGCCAATGTTATCACATAATTAAGCAAACGACCAAAACTATGGACACCAATCCCTATTAATTAATTTAACATCAAATAAAAAACAATTGAAACGAAGACCAAGCTGACTCTGCAATGTCGAAGACAGAATAATTGAAGCAACACTAAATCACAATTATACATATATTACACCAAATAAAAGGCAATCACAATTGTAGATATATTATACCAGATTAAAGACAAGGAGATGCATGCTGACCACCTTTTCAGAGAAAAACAACCGGCCTTTGTCCATGGATTTACAGTTGAGGAAAATGCAATGATTGGACTTTTCCTTTGCTTTTATCCATGGATTTAATATTGAGAACAACGGAATGATGGAGACAATAAGGATACATGAATACCCAAGCCTATGAAACTAAGGTAAAATTATTCTTGTAATATATAAATGCAGGGCCTATGTTAAAAGCAATTTGTGATCGAATAATGAGACCCACTCAAGGTCACTCCTTAAGGATTGTTGATTATGCTTTTCAAACCTCGGTCCCTGCAAAGGGGTATGGACTGAGCATGCAAGCAATTTTTCTTGAATCTAATGGATCAGGCCGAGGATCCGGAGGTACAGGCGTTTTTCTACCACGCAGGATTGGGAATGGCAACAGCTTTGTTTCAAAGAAAAAGAAGAATCCCTGTGGGTTTTTACTCTTGAACCATTGCATAGCATAGGCAATTCATTCTCAACCATCTTAGCTTTGTTATATATATATATAGCATCTGACCATGATCGCTTGCCTGCAGGTTTCTCAACAGTTCACCTTCCTTATCGAGTTGTGCAGGCATTGAACCTTGATATTGAATATTTGAATTCACGACCAACTGTAAGATATCTTCCATATTGGTTTTTTATTTACTTAGTTTTGTGCTTGCATTCAAGCTTGTTCCTTTGCCTGCTGAGGTGGAGCGACTAACGTACCATGTCTATTTATTACTCCTTGTGAAACTTTTTCTTCCTAACTTCCAAAGGAACGATTCAACTGTCATAATAGGAGACCTCACAGATCCTATGGAAGGAGGTCCTTGTTATCAATTGTACACAAAATATTTATTATATGAGCTTGTTCTAAAGAGCTATAACATCACAATAAAATCGCTCAAATTATTCTAGAAACTATTTCTTGACAGTCTTCTTTTGTTGCATCACGTTGTACATCAATTAACAAGACATCAAATAAATATGGACACCAATCCATATTTATTGTGGGTTTATTGGCATTCTATTTAACTTCAAATATTCTAACACATTTATTCATAGTTTAAGAAAATAAATTAGAGATATCCCGTACTGCATTCACATTACTGCAAACATATTTAATAAATTAATTCATATTCAAATTTCTCAAACATTAATTGCTACTGTACTGAACCAAAATTTGAAATAGAGATATATACACATCAATACTAGAGGAATAGAAGGACTAGCAATGAATATATCAGAAAATAATTAAACATTAAATGTAACTACAGTAACACAAAAAATTATAGATAATGTTCAAATTCTCAGAGTGATTCAAAAGATATAAGATCAATATTTCAAACATTAACAAATATGAACATACATTTATTAATAAAAAAACTATAAAATCTTTTATAATAAACTTTAAGATAGCACCGGTGTATTACTACTGGCTGACATGAAAGAAATCTTTCCAAATGCTCTACTTAAATATCACTTACAGACTCCAAATCATTTTTACACATATCTTTCGAATCCTTACATGAAAGAACAATACCCAATTTTGAAAAAGAATTTTCAGAATTTTCTGGAGAGTTTTCCCCCTCCCTGAAACAGTCGATCTTCTTTTTTTAATATAGGTAACATGCGTTCAATTTTAACAAATAAGTAAGCAAGAAAACTTCCTTCAGATAATTAGCAGTTGATACAACTATTTGCGTTTATCATTGTTATATTTTTTGGCACTTACGATACCTATAATCTCCTACAAACAGGGATTTCATATGAGTAATTATCACGTACCCATACCCCATTATCATGCAGAATTAAAAATTTCATTGAGAACCTTCCCTGTTCATCGAACACAGGGCATGGCCGTGAACCACATCTCAACATTTCCAACACTGTCACGCTCACCTCCATCTTCCATGGATCAATCCAACGATCTGCAAGTAAGAATATCAGAGGAAATCGAACGACAGAGAGAAAACGCGACGGAAATCGACGATCACAGGTGATCCCGCATATAGAACTAAATCGATGGATCAAAAATCACCCGCAAAAATAAACGATGTGGAAAGACCAAGTTGCGGGGTTGAAAGTTATAAAAAATATTGCAATAACACTTTCCGCATCCCGCATCGGAAACAAATCAATGGTGGATATTCGTCCCGCAAAGATAGACGGTGCGGAAAAATTAACCTTACGGGATTGGAAAATATAGAAATCGCAACACCTCGATCCCGCATCCTGCATCCCGCAAGTTGCGAAAGGGAAATATGCGAAAACCAAAATTTGCGTAACGTCATTCCGCATCCTGCATCCTGCAAAATCCCTAATGCCGCAAACTGTGCAAATGAAGATTTCTAGCAGAAAACTCAACTTTTCAGCTAAATTCTTGGATCGATATGATCATCTAGGCCATTACCAAATTGTCCAATCTACCTTGCAACTTAGTAAAATTCATTGAAGGAAAAACATACATAGATGCCTATAATTGTCGTTATTCAGGGAACAATCCATAACTCAACGTAGCAACATGTTCATCACATTCCATCAAGCAAATACAATGCAAGAATTACAGATACAAAGAATTATGTAGACAAGAACACTTATCTTGAAGAAATCTTGTCCCGCAACCAGCTATGTCGCTGCAACGTTCCACCCAACCATAGGCCAGTGTGCTCCTTAATCTCTCAGCAACACTGCCACCCCTGAGTTGGGAATGATTTCCTACAGGGATAAGGGAACACTAGTAGACTCATGCATAGCCAAGGATGCAATCAAACTCATCCAAGCCAACACAGTTGGGTTTCACAGGCTGCAAGGGAAAACATTCCACATATTATGGGTTTCACAGGCCACTCAACCAAGCCATCTCATAGTTGGGTTTCATAGACTGTTCACGGTCAAGCCAACTTTCACCTTAAGGACCAGTCAAGCCAACAGATGGGTTTAACAGACTGTACACGGTCAATCCATCTCACTACTGGGTTTATCAGGCTACCTATCCAAGCCAATATTCACAATTGGATTTAACAGACTTCCCAGCCAAGGTTACTCACAAGGTCAGGTGCAACAAACACAGCTAAGCCAATGTATGGGTTTAACATGCTACTAGCTAAGCCATATTTCCAGTTGGGTTTATCAGGTTTATAAGGAAATGGGCAGGAAGAAATGCTAAGCTAGTGAGCTCATCTACAGAGCTAAGGACACCTTCACAAGATATATCTGGCTTGAATCCCCCTCTTCCTACACACCCAACACAAGGAAGTGTCCCCTTCTCTACCATGCATTCCCTTAGGCTACACCTTCCCTTCCAGTGCTCTTCAGAATATGCATGGCAGGTTCACCAGCCACTCTTATCTTACTATGAGGTTCCACACCAGGTTTATCAAGTGCATTCTACGTCTCTCCCATTCCTAAGTCTCGCACACAGTCAGAACCAAACTAGGGTTCACAACACAACAACCACATGGAGACTCTACATCACAGGCTTACTCTGAACACGAGTAACATGGTCTCATATGCTCTGTAGTTTAGGATAACATTGCAACACAACAATACCACAATGTCCAGGAAAAACCACACTCACAGAACGCGAAGGATACATACACAGAAAAAGCTCTTCTATTCTCTCGCCTTCACACCACGACTGGCGAGTGAAGATGGTGAAATAAATGAATGATCAAATGAATATCCCCAATGAATCCCCCCCCAATCCTGAACGTCCCCCACGGCTCTCCAAACATGAGAGTAGAAAAAAAGGTGTGAACGCATGGGTCAGACTGACATACTGTTCTGGTGTTTTCTTGTCCCTGCAGGAAAAACACGACACTCTAGAACTAGGTGCTCTTCCACATTCGAAATTTCCCATACTCTTCCCTTTCCAAGCAATAACTACCTCAACCACTTTTTGGAAGAATGAATGGTTAGGAAGAAAAGACAAGAAAGAGGGCAGTTGACAGTTCTCATGGGTTCTCCCCATGAAACATGGATTTTCCCCAAACATGTTCAAGGTTAACATTCCCAACCCCTTATCCTTAGGAAAATCATGCCCCCATCTCATTATTCGTTGTATTGACATAGCTGGCTGTGGGTTTTTTCATTAATTTGCATATTTACATTATGTTTACAAATGTGCTTGACTTAGCACAGAAACCATAAGCATCACCATCATCGCCTATATACCAAACCTTAATCAATGACAGGGCTTGGCCGTCAGCTCCTTATCATGATTTCATATAATATTTACATCACATATATTAATGCAACGGGGTAAAAACTGGGGCATTACATTCCTTTCCCCCTTCAATAGTACTGTCCTCGGTGCTTACAAAATTGAACAAAATGCTACACTGGCATCACCTCAGTGCTTCACAAAATTGAACAAAAATGGTTGTGCCAATCGCATGGCATCCTCCATCTCCCACGTAGCTTCTTCAGGACCATAGTGCTCCCATTGCACCTTTACCTTCCCTATGGCTCAATTCCGGAGCATGGTGACCTTCCTGTCGAGGATGCACGTTGGCTCGATTCAGAACTCTCCCTTGGGTTCCACCTGAATCACATCCCAATTATCACATGGTTAGGATCATGTACATATTTCTTGAGCAAAGAAACATGAAAAACATTATGAGTTCTAGTGCTATAAAAAATGCAAGTCTATATGCAACTGGCCCTATTCTTTCAAGCACTTCAAACGGCCCACAATATCTAGGTGCCAACTTAGCACAAATTCCAAGCTTCAAAGAACTCTTCCTTGCCCTCACTCTAAGGTAAACATGATATCCAACACTGAACTCTCGGTTCACCCTATGCTTATTAGCATAGAATTTATGTTTGTCCTGGGTTGCTTTCAGATTCCGCCTAATCTTTACAACCTCTTGCTCCATTTCCTTGAGCAATTCTGGACCAAGCACAATCATGTTCATTAGATTATCCCAAATCACTGGTGTCCTGCACCTTCTTCCATACAAAGCTTCATACGGACTCATCCCCAAGGATGCTTGTTGTCCATTGTTATAAGTAAACTCTACCAAGTATAAATAATCTTGCCACCTGGTTGGTTTGTCCATCACATACATGCGAATCATGTCTTCAAGCACTTGGTTAACTCTCTCTATCTGACCATCAGTATGAGGATGGTACGCGGTGCTGAAGTTTAGCTTGGTACACAAGTCTGCAAACAAACCCTTCCAAAAATTGGAAGTGAACTTGACATCTTTGTCAGAGACTATTACCTTAGGTAATTTGAAAATCTCCTTCATGAAGATTTTTGCAATGTCATCAATCTTATGCGTAGACTTAACTGGTATAAAATGTGCTGCCTTTGTCAACTTGTCCACCACAACCATGATGGAATCATGTTGTCTCCAAGTCATTGGCAATCCTTTAATGAAATCCATGGAAATAACTTCCCATTTCCATTCTGGAACTCGTAAAGGCTGCAACAAACCTGTAGGGTGTTGATGCTCAACCTTTACCTGCTGACATTTCATGCACCTTGAAATGTATTTAGCTATGTCATTTTTCATTCCTGGCCAGAAAAACTGCTTCTTGGCTATAGCAATTGTCTTATGATACCCTGGGTGACCATAATACGGAGCTTGATGGATCTCATCCATAACAACTCTCCTCATATCTGCTACATGTGGAATATAAATCCTGCCTTTATAAGTAAGAAGTCCATCTTCTTCCAATTTTTATCCCTCTTACCTCTTTTCAAGACTTTGCTGCTACAATTTGTCCTTGACCTGCACACACAATTCATCTCTAGCAGTATGATTAACAATCTGCTGCCTCAAATCTAATTGGAAAGTACTAAGAGATGCCACATGCATTTCCTACATCTTCCTGCTGAGTGCATCAGCTACCTTATTCTCTTTTCCTTTTATGTGTTTGATTTCAAAATCAAACTCACATAAAAACTCCAGTCATCTCACTTGCCTAGCATTCAAAGTAGGTTGATCGAACAAATACTTCATACCATAATGGTTTGTCCTCAGCTCGAATTGTCTTCCCATCAAGTAATTCCTCCACATCTTCAGAGCATGTACTATGGCTGCAAGCTCTAGATCATGAGTAGCATAGTTCTTCTCATGTTCCTTCAAATTTCTTGACTCATAACATACAACGTGGTTGTCTTGCATAAGGACTCCTCCAAGCCCTTGTCTGCATGCATTGGTACACACCACAAAATATTTCTCTAGGTCTGCAACCTTCAATACCGGTGCACTAGTGAGAAGATTCTTCAACTGCTGGAAGCTTTCTTTGTACCTCGAGGTCCATTCAAACTTTTTCCCCTTCTTTGCAAAGAAGTGATGACATGTGCAACTTTGGAAAATCCCTCAATGAATCTCCTGTAGTATCCTACAAGTCCCATAAAAGATCTCACATATGTCACATTTCTTGGAGTAGGTCAATTCATAATGGCTTCAATATTTTTAGGGTCCACAAATATACCCTCTTCTGAGATAATGTGACCCAAATACTAAATTCTATCTCTATAGAAGTCACACTTGCTCAGCTTTGCATATAGTTGATGATCTCTAAGCAATTGCAATGTCAATCTCAAATTCTCTTCATGCTCTTCCTCTTTCTTGGAATAAACAAGAATGTCATCAAGGAAAACAAGAACAAACTTGTCCAAATACCTACTGAAGACACTGTTCATAAGGCACATAAATGGAGTTGGTGCATTTGTGAGACCAAATGGTACCACTACAAACTCATAATGCCCATACCTTATTCTGAAGGCTGTCTTATGAATGTCTTCATCCTTGATTATTACCTGATGGTAACCATACCTCAAGTTAATCTTGGAAAATACTTTTGCTCCTCTCATTTGATCAAAGAGATCATCAATCCTAGGAAAAGGGTATTTATTCTTTACTGTGACTTTGTTCAGCTGTCTGTAATCAATACACAACCTGAGTGTACCATATTTCTTCTTTACAAACAGAACTGGTGCCCCCCAAGGAGACACACTAGGTCTGATATACTCCTTCTCCAACAACTCTTGCAGCTGCATCTTCAACTCTAACATTTCTAGTGTGCTCATTCTATAGGGTGTCTTGGACACTGGTGCTGCTCCCGGCACAACTTTAATTGTGCAATCAATGTCCCTCTTCGGAGGAAGCCCTATAATCTCATCAAGAAACACATCCCTGAAGTCCTGTAACACATGAAAGTCCTCCAACCTAGGAGTTTCACTCTTTGTTGCCTCCAAAATATGAGCTACATACAACTGGCAACCTTTCCTACAGAACTTCTTCAATTGCATTGTTGAAACCTGCCTCACAGAAATCACCTTTGGAATACCTTTCACAATCCTTGAGTTTCCTTCTTCATTCAAGCACTCAAAAGCCTTATTATAATAGTCAAGCTTTACTTTGTGGAATTCTAACCAATCCATTCCAAAGAGAACATCATAGGAACCAAGTGGTAGAACATTCAAATCTACACAAGTGACCAATCCATTCATACTCAATGGACATTTATCTATCACTTCACTAACCTTTCTCTTAGTTCCAGTGGCTAACTGAACTAACCAAGATTTGTTATGATTTACTTTCTTAAAGGCACAATTCTCCACTACTCTAGGAGTAATGTAACTGTGAGTCTAACCAGGGTCAATCAAGATAGAAATAAATTGATCAACAATCTTACCTGCAACTTCAACCACAGTGGACTGGTGGTATTCCTGGTGGTCCTCCAGTGCTGCATAAATCCTAGGGACGACCATTGCTACTTGACCCACGGTTTCTGCTTCTTGCATGTTGTAAGTTGGCCTTGCACTCTCATTCTCAAGTGGACAATTCCTGCACATGTGGGGTCCTCCACATATCCAACATTGGAAAGGTTCTCTGTTCTGCTATGGATCTCTTGGTTTCTCTCCCATCACTCTGGCTGGCTGCTTCTTCAACTTGTGATGGTTGCTTATGCTGATTCCTGAATCTAGAAGGTTTGAAACATTTCTTCCTTTGGTCAAAATTCTCATTCTTCTTGTCTTTCCACGTCTTATGGTAATCAGGTTTCCCCTTGATTTGCTCATAGAAATACTTATCCTTTCTTATTGATTTTTCAAGAGTTATAGGCTCATAAAACTCAATTATGTCTTTGTAAGACTGAGGCAATCCACTCAGGAAACGTTGAATTTTCACTCTTTCATCCTTGATGTACCTGACATACCTTAACAATTCCAAGAACTTATTCGCATATTCTTCCATGGTCTGTTGTCCCAATCTCAGCTCATGGAATCCTTTGATCTTGTCATCATAGTACCTGTCAGAAAGGTATTTCCGCTTGAAATACTTTTGGAACTGTTTCCACTTAAGTCCCCTTTCACTGATCTTCCTTACTTACTTGAAGTGCTCCCACCAAATTGATACCCTTCCATTCAGATCGAATATGGAAACCCTTGCCTTCATGTTTCTCGAATAATATTGAACTTGGAGGTACTTGTTATAGCTCAAAATGACACTTCTCTGCCTGTGACCACTTTCCCATGATCCAGTCGCATGTCGACATTTCCATGACGACACTTCATGAAAGTCATTGAAAGTCACTGAAAAAACACCTATCTTGGAGGACCCATATATTGAGTCCTGTAACTCCGTTTGACCTCATTTCTACACCGTTGGAAAGGTATTTTGGTTAGCTAAAACTTTTCAGAAGACACTAAAGTCTAAAAATTCCCACAAATACCTTAAAAATTCGTTTTTTGTGTATTCACGACTCTCCTTATATGCAAGTCGCGAATCATTCACGAGTCTCGTGTATTACAAGTCGCAAATGCATATATTCGCGGGTTGCTCTTGTGAAAACTCGCGGATCATTCGCAGGTTGTCCTCCTTCATAGTCACGAATGTGTCCCTCGACATTTAAACATAAAAACACGCCTTTTGGATTAGTTTGGGTAGTTTTCCAACTGACTTCTTCAGTTGTAACCACTTTGGCTTCGCCCCTAACTCTTCTTTATCATATAAATAGAGGTAGGGAGGTCCATGAGAGGGGACTTGGAATTTATGCATTGTTATGCTAGAGGAATCGGGACTCTCTTTGCCCACACCTTTGTCCTGGAGGTCTTCCCCTTGTGTTGCAGAGCTTGGAGGCTGAGTTCTTTGGAGAAGAGAAGCAGCAGAACCAGATCAAAGTTTCGTGAGGTGCCAAACTTGAAGAGAAGGTATATTTGTACTTGTTTTCAAGATTAATAAAGATGTGATGTCCTTTTTCTTCCCAAATCATTGTTCAATGTGTGATTTAATATCTGTTTATGATCATATGATGATGTTATTCAGATCATTTATTCCATGTTTATTTGATTATCATTGTTTTATATGTGATCATAATGGTTTGAGGAAGGTATAACTTGTTTTGCAGGTCTCTTGGAGCGAGAGGAGCAAGAAGAGGATTGAAGAGAAAACTTGGGCCAGCCTTCAGTTAGTCAGGTGTGGACCTTTCTCATCTCTGATATTGTTTATATATGCTTGCTGAACTTTGTGCATCTCTCTTTCAACCCCAGTACGTTGATGGCCTCTTAAACCCTAGCCATAGGATACTTTCCTTTACAACAGAACTGGCGACTCCGCTGGGGATAGCCTTGTCTGTTTGGGGTTTCTCTTGATTTCTTTCAGTCTGTTGCATTGTTTGAGGTCCTTCTTGCCACTTAGGAACACTTTATAAATCTGATAGCACACTTCCCCTGCCTTCTTAAGGTGGTTTTTGACCTTTTTGGGAATTTTTCCACCCAGTCGCGAGTTGCTCTTCTGAACAGTCGCGAATACTTGCTTGCATTCGCGGGTTGCTATACTGAACAGTCGCGAGTCATTCGCGGGTTGCACTTATAGACAGTCGCGAATGCCCCTTTAAATAGTGTTTTTCCTCTTTTGTGATTTTTCTTCTATTTGAAGGTGTTTTGGGTAGGTCTTTTAGGGTCCTCTGCAAGTGCATGACTCTAGGGAGTTAGTGTCATCCTTTTTGCTTGTTCTCTATCTATGTGGCAAGCCTTTTTATAGCATTAGGGTTTGTTCATTGCTTTTTCCCCCATCTCCTTTACTTGGCTTGATTTTTGGCTTATTTTTTTGGTTAGCCTCTGTTAGTGATCTTTGATTGATTTCAGAATCTTGTTGGTGCTGGTTTCCTTCTTCTTTTGTTGGTTAACTTCACCATGCCAAAGTAGTTGACTTGTCTTTTTATGCAAGCCTTCCTTTCAAGTAGGGTTTATACTGACTTTAGAGCATTCTAGAGTTTGTTTGGTGGTTGTATAGCAAAATTCCTTTTGCTTTGTTCTTATTATCTGCATACTTTGCTTTGTAGGTAGTTATTCTTTTGCATTTATAAAAGAAAATTAAAAAGAACCTATACTTGTTTTTGTTGCTTTCCCCCCCACCTCCTTCTTTGGTTTGACCTTGTTGGACAAGGTACTGAGCAGCCTTTGTTTGTAGGTTTAGATTGATACTTAGGACTTCTTGACCTTTGTTTATGTCAGTCTTTTTTGCTCAGTCTTTTCATTCCAAAGTTGTTCGCTTGTTTTCCTTTGTGAGCCTTCCTTATAAGAGAGGTTGATATCTAACTTTAGGGAAACCTAGGGTTTGTTTTTGGGGTGTAGAGTAGTTGTCTATTTGCTTTGCTTACAGTACTTGCTTGCATTAGTTGATAGGCTGATTTTTCTTTTTCATTTATAAAAGAAAAATACAAAAACATATGTTTGCTTTATATGCATGTAGATTAGGGTCTTAGTCTAGATTGGATAGCGTATCTTTGTTTTTGGAAAAATATAAAAAGAATTTTGTTCTTTTTGGCTTTCAAGTTTCTATTTGAAAAAGAAATATAAAGAGAGTAGTTTTTGCTTTTTGCATTTCATTTCTCTTTGCTTAGTCCTTTGTTTCAAATTTTGAGTCAAAACACCATATAAGTTTCATGCCATTTACCCTCTGACTAATAACAGCCCTTAAAATAAACGATATAATTTTAAAAATTGCTAGTAAGTTTTATTTTATAGGGTCATACACCAACTAGCTTAGGCTAGACTTGTGGGATAGGGAGTTTAAACTCTCCACAAGTGTTAAATTCAAACGTAGTTGGCCTATCACTAGGTAAATCCTTTTCTACATTGATTGTATCTGGGAAGCTCCTCTCAAACGGGAGTTAAGCACTAGGCCGCATGGAGGCTTGGACAGAGGAGATAACCCTCTGAATCCTTGTCAAAACGTAACCCAAGACTTTTACGCATCTGGGGATTCTGTCCTAGACAGAGTTTCGGGCTCAGCTACCCTGCCCATGCGTACGAGTTCGGCTGACGACTGTCCCCCCAGAATGTCAATTTAGTTAAGGTAGCCTCTAGTCTCTTTGACATCTAGGGTTCATAAACAAGTACACCGAAAGGTTATTTCTGGTTGACCTTGGACGGGATTGGAAGGTAACCCTTGTGGAAAGTGCAGGAGGGTGGTGGGTGATTCCTCCGCTAGTGCCTGAGAACCACCTCAAGGACGCCAAGTAATCGTTCATCAGCTTTCTTCTGGAAAGTACATCTTATACCTGTTTGTCTGTTTGGGCTTTAGGAATTTTTTAGTGAGTGCTGTGTGGTTTGTCTGTACTTAGTGGACCTTTAAGTGTCTGCTTTGTAATTTTGGTTGACCATCAACCTCAGACTTTGTCTCTTGTTTTGAAACTATGGCTAGCACCCCTTTGAACACCAACCAGGAGATCCCCATGATGGGAGCTCCTTGTCCTATTCCTCTCACATGGAATGTTGGTGTTCCCTTGATGGCCACCTTGAATCTTCCGAGATTCACCCTAGGGCTACCAGTGTGGTTGTTTTCCACTCCAACTGTCCTGAATGCTCCTAATGCTTCTCAAGTAAGCTCCTTATATCAAGGGCATCAAAACACTGTCTCCCCTTCACCTGTAGTTAGTTCTCCTCCTCCTTCTACCTCATGCGGTGAAAGTACTGATACTAGTAACCGGCAGTCTAAAAGGAGTAAAATAAGGAGGAATAGGAAGAAAGCACATAAGCAAGGGGGCACCCGTTCAACCTCTGCAAGTCAATTTGAACCTCACCACCCAGCCTCGGTTGTTCAAGCTGGGGGCACCCATCCAACCTCTGCAGGTCATGTTGGATCTAGTCACTCAACCTATGGTGTTCACGTTGAGTGCACCCGTTCAACCTCTGGTTTTCAAGTTGAACCTTCTTATCCAACCTCTGTTGTTCATGTTGGAGCTATCCATCCAGTGTAATGTCCCGGTTTTGACCCCGTCACATTAGATGTATATGATGTATATATTGTAATGATCATGGTGTGGAGCTAAAGGCCAAGGCCCCACCATTGATTGGTTATGCTATGTTTTGAATTTAAAATTTGTCACCGATGGTATATCGAGGCATGCGGCATATATTATGTTGGCCATCATGTAAATATGCATCATAATTAATTAATGGACACAACCAGCTACGGTCGCGGCAACTAAATCGAATGGGGCATGATTTTCTAAGGATAAGGGGGGGGGTGAAATATTTAACCTATGGGCCAATGGGGAAAAGCCAAAATGTCTATGAGGAAACCCACCCAAGCTGTTAACTACCTTTCTTGTCGTTTTCCCCAATCATTTATTTCTGCCAGAATGTGGTTGAGGCAGTTATTGGATGGAAGGGGAAGAGTATGGGCAACCAAATTCGAATTGGGCAGAGACCCATTTTTGAAAATCGTGTTCTGACTTCCTTGGCAAGAAAAATGCCTAAAAAAGTATGCCATTCTACTGTGCATTCACGTTTTTCAGTTTTCTCACGTTTTGGGGAGCAGCTGGAGTTCCCTGTGTGTTTTTCCTTCCACGTTTTTGGCTGTGGCTTCATTTTTCCCATGGATGGGAGGTCGTTTTTGTAATGCCAGGGCCTGGGTTGTCTTCCTCACGTTTTTGGAGCTGCTGGTGCATTTTTCCATTCACGTTTTTGTGATTTCATGTGTTTTTACCATGGCTGGGAAGAGCCATTCACGTTTTTGGCTGCCCCACTGACTGTTGGTCTCCCGCACAGACTATTTGGGACGTTTTCCCCCTGCTGTGAGTTGTGTTCAATGATAAGCTTCAGGGCTGTGTGTGTTTCCTCATGTGTGAGTCATTTTTGCTGTTATGTGTGGGGCTGTGTAATTCGTTTTTCCCTGTTTAAGCTGTGAGAGCTGAATTTAATTGCCGGAGTGCAATTGTTGGTCTTCGGACTGTATTGGGAGCAAGGGTGTTGGCTTAGTTGCTTGATAAACCTGGTGCTAGAAACCACACAGGCAGAGCTAGGGGGCTGGCCTTCTTCTCCATCACCCCTGAATAGCACTGGAAGGGAATGCAGGGCTTGAGGGACTGTGTAGCAGAGAAGGGACTGATTCCTTGTGTTGGGTGTGGATGGATGTCTTAGAGGTCAGGCTAGTTTTGGTGTGGGTGTTCGTGGCTCTGTAATGAGCTCACCAGCTTAGCAATTGCCTTCTTCAGCTCCTTAATGGCCTGATAAACCCAACTTGGTTGGCTTGGCTATGTGTTTTGTGTATCCTGGCTATGTGTAAGCCTGCTAGTTCCCTTATTCCTTGGAGAATCATGCCCAGCTCGGGGGTGGCAGCGCTGCTGAGAGATTAAGGAGCACGCTGGCCTATGGTTGGGTGGAACGTTGCAGCGACGTAGCTGGTTGCGGATAAAAGCTTTCATAAGATAAGTAATCTTGTGCATTTTACCTCTGCAACTATATTTCTATTAATGAAAATGATGAACATGTTGAAGAATGCTTGTTTAAATGCATGTTGTTTCCGCTGTGCAAGATGAATTAATTAGGCTGTGTATGTTAACTGAATGCTTGTAGGAATGTAATTGTTTCTGTTATGCATGATGATTAAAACGCACTGTGCATGACAATTATTCCTGTGTGCACATTTTAGATAAATGTTCAATTTGTATGGTTAAGCATTCTGTTTCAGGCAAATTTAAGCCTGTACACGTTCATGGGCGGTTAGCCCGGTCTTATTAAGCTTGTAGATCGCGTCCTCTTTGCCGGTCGGAGGCTTGGGGACGTGACAAAATTGTATCAGAGCTTCTGAGTTGCAGCATGGGCCTGCATGAGCCGCCAAGATGCAGTAACAGGGGTTACATTTCGTTCTGCGCAGCAGAAGTTTGAATGTGGAAGACTGTGAAAAATTCGAAATTGGGAAATTTTTGTGAACAGTCGAAGGATCGGGAGAAGTTCCCTGTCCGCCGTTGCGGACGGTCTCACGAAGTTCCTGTCCGCTGTTGCGGAAGGTTTCATGAAGTCCCCGTCCGCTGTTGCGGAAGGGTTTATGAAGTTTACCATACGCCGTTTCGGGTGGCAAAGCGATCCCGCAGCCAATCGTAAAGACCTCCGATCGCCGAGACATTAAGGGAGAAAAAGCCACGAAATTGGTCTAAGTATTGGAGAAATCGGAAAGGTTCACGGAGTTAACCTCCGTCGTTGCGGGTGAGACAATGATCTTTCCATCCGCCGTTGCGGCCGGCGAAGCAATCTCACACCCGACTCGAGATCCGCCCGATCGCCGACGCCACAGAAAAATTTCAAAATTTGGCTAAGTATGGAACGGTCGGGCCATTGAAGGAAGTTTCCGCCCGCCGTTGCGGGCGAACTGATGAAGTTACCGCCCGCCGTTGCGGAAGCTGAAGACATCCGACGTCCAATGTGAGAGTTAGCCGACGCCCGACGTCGAAAGGTTTGGAACTTTGTGCGAACCGCCGTTGCGGAAGGTTCAGAGCTTTCGAGCGTCCGCCGTTGCGGAAGTGGAAGGCATCTGCCGGCCGATCAAAAAGGACTATCGACACCGCAAGAGAGAAAGCGCGCCGATCGGAGGGGAAAACGTTCCGCGGGCCGCCGTTGCGGAAGGCTGGAACTTCCGGGGGAGCCGCAGTTGCGGCTGCGAAGACAAACAGACCACCCGACTCCAAAGGCTTCCGACCGTCGATCAGGCATACAGCCGACAGCCGATTCGGTGGAGGAGAGAATGGAACCGGAGCCGATACGGCGGAAGGTTAGAGCTTCGAGGGAGCCGATTCGGCGGAAGGGGGAATGGTGAAGGAGCCGATTCAGCGGGTGTGCTGATGCTTCCAAGAGCCGATACTGCGGAAGGAAGGATAGTTTTGGGGGCCGATTTCAACTAATTTCAGAGGGATTTTTGAGCTGTTTTCAAGGGAATTTTCAGGGCCGAAAATAAGAGAAATTGGCAGCGAGCTAATGCCCCAGATTGCGCGAAATTCAATAATTTACAACACAAAAAAAAAACGAGGGCGCTGCCAAAATTTGAAATTCTATGTTGAGAAAATTTGTTATTTTATGATTATTCCAGGCGAAGGTAAGTAATGTTTATTTGTAGCAATATTATACATCTAACAATTGTGTTGTTATTAACACGTTTGCAGAGACATAGTCACCTTCCAGGGCAGTATTCCAGGTAGTGCAGTTTGGTAAGTAAGTTGCAGTTCAGTATGAGAACCCATGATGGGTATGATGCTCGGGATTCTGATGAGCATGCCCGAGATGCCATGGGAGAAAATGTCCGAAATAGAAACGATGACATAGAGTCTAATGGGAGGAGATTCCAAGAGACACCGTCTGATGTTGCAGCCACTATGAGAAGCCTGATTAAAGCCCAAGAAGAGCAACATCAGCTGAATGCTGCAATGTTGCAGAGTTTGACAGACTTGCATAAGAAGATAGACTCTGGACAAGGTACAGCAAGACCAGAAGGCAGTAAGAGCAGTACTAGGAGAAGGAGAAGGACTCCTAGTGGGTCATCTGATTCCGAAGAATCCAGTGGGGATTCAAGCTTTTCTTCTCATAAAAGAAAAAGGAAGAGACACCATAGGGATCGCTCTCGTGATGAGTTTAAAAAGGCAAAACCTCCTACGTTTGATGGTGAGATAAAGACTGGACAAGAGGCTGAAGCTTGGCTTCTTGGTATTAAGAAGTACTTTCAAGTGCATGACTATTCAGGAAACATGAAGGCAAGAGTTGCCATATTCAATATGAACGGAAGGGCATCCATTTGGTGGGAACACTTCAAGCAAGTAAAGAGGATCAGTGAAAGAAGACTTAAGTGGAAGCAGTTCAAGAAGTATTTTAAGCAGAAATACCTCTCTGACAGGTATTATGATGACAAGATTAAGGAATTCCATGAGCTGAGATTGGGACAGCAGACCATGGAGGAATATGCAAATAAGTTTTTGGAGCTGTTAAGGTATGTCCGGTACATCCGAGATGAAAAAGTGAAGGTCCAGCGCTTTCTGAGTGGATTGCCTCAGTCTTATAAAGATAGAATTGAGTTTTATGAGCCTAGAACTCTTGAAGAAGCAATAAGGAAGGCCAAGTATTGCTATGAGCAAAGCAAAGGTAAGCCAGATTACCATAAGGCATGGAAGGACAAGAAGAATGAGAATTTTGACCAAAGGAAGAAAGGTTTCAAACCTTCTAGCTTCAGGAATCAGCAGAAGCAACCATCCCAAGCTGCGAGTAAGCCAGTTGGAGCGACCGAAGAAAAGCCTAAAGATCCACAACATAATAGAGGGCCACTTCAATGTTGGAAATGTGGAGGGCCTCACATGCGCAGAAATTGTCCACTCGAGAATGAGAGTGCAAGACCAGCTTATAACGTTCAAGAAGCAGAAACAGTGGGTCAAGTAGCAAGGGTAGTTCCTAGGATTTATGCAGCACTGGAGGACCGTCAAGCAGATCACCAGTCAGCTGTGGTTGAAGTAGCAGGTAAGATTGCTGAGCAATCTGTTTCTATTTTGATTGACCCTGGTTCTACTCACAGTTACGTCACTCCTAGAGTAGTGGATATGTGTGCTTTTAAGAAAGTAAAGCATAGGAAGTCTTGGTTAGTTCAGCTAGCCACTGGAACTAAGAGAAAGGTCAGTGAAATGATAGAGAAATGTCCATTGGTCATGAATGGATTGGTCACGTGTGTAGATCTGAATGTTCTACCGCTTGGTTCCTATGATGTTCTCATTGGGATGGATTGGTTAGAAGCTCACAGAGTGAAGCTTGATTGCTATAATAAGACTTTCGAATGCATGAATGAAGAAGGGAACCTAGTAGTTGTGAAAGGTATTCCAAAGGTGATTTCAGTACGACAGGTTTCAGCAATGCAGTTGAAGAAGTTCTGTAGGAAGGGTTGCCAGTTGTATGCAGCTCAGATTTTGGAGGAAACAAGAGATGAAACTCCTAGGTTGGAGGACTATCAGGTGTTACAGGAATTCAAGGATGTGTTTCCTGATGAGATTCCAGGGCTTCCTCCAAAGCGAGACATTGATTTCACCATTGAACTTGTGCCAGGAGCAGCACCAATGTCCAAGGCACCCTACAGAATGAGTACACCAGAGATGCTAGAGCTGAAGATGCAACTGCAAGAGTTGTTGGACAAGAAGTATATCCGACCGAGTGTGTCCCCTTGGGGAGCACCAGTTCTGTTTGTAAAGAAGAAAGATGGTACGCTCAGGTTATGTATTGATTACAGACAGTTGAACAAGGTTACTGTGAAGAATAAATATCCTTTGCCTAGGATTGATGACCTCTTTGATCAAATGAGAGGAGCAAAGGTATTTTCTAAGATTGACTTGAGATCTGGTTACCATCAGGTAAGGATCAAGGATGAAGACATTCATAAGACAGCCTTCAGGACAAGGTATGGGCACTATGAGTTTGTAGTGGTACCATTTGGTCTCACCAATGCACCCGCTACATTTATGTGCCTTATGAATAGTGTCTTCAGCAGGTATTTGGACAAGTTTGTT
>LPNX011085099.1:168366-188660 GCA_001517045.1 Pseudotsuga menziesii
GTCAGGTGTGGACCTTTCTCATCTCTGATATTGTTTATATATGCTTGCTGAACTTTGAGCATCTCTCTTTCAACCCCAGTACGTTGATGGCCTCTTAAACCCTAGCCATAGGATACTTTCCTTTACAACAGTACTTATTTATCCCAAGAAGCCAAGCTTCAGCCTCTTGTCCAGTCTTTACCTCACCATCAAACGTAGGAGGTTTAGCCTTCTTAAATTCATCATGAGTGCGATCTCTTTGGGGCCTATTTCTCTTTCCCTTGCGACAAGAAGAGATTGAATCCCCACTTGATTCTTCTGACTCAGATGATCTACTAGCAATCCTTCTTCTTCTTCTGGTACTGCTCATACTTCCTTTGGGTTTCACTGTACCTTGCCCAGAGTCTATATGTCTTTGCAAGTCTGTCAAAATCTACAACATAGCAGCATTCAACTGATGCTATTCTTCCTGGGCTTTAATCAAGATTCTCATGGTGGCTACAATATATGGCAGTGTCTTTAGGAATCTCCTTCCATTAGACTCTATGTCATCATTTCCAAATCAGACATTTTCCCCCATGGAATATCACACATGCTCATAGGAATCCCGAGCATCATATCCGTCATGGGTTCTCATGGCTGAACCACAACTTACTTTTCCAAAATGTCCTATGACTCTGCAAAAGTGTTACCAACACCATTTGTCAGATACACAATAATTCGAAATCAAAACCATTTACTTACTGTCACTTGGCCTATCTAGGCCCAATGTTTTAACCGACAACCTCTAATACCATGTTGTAGGGTACTCTGGACTGGTTTTTGGTCCATCGAAGCCCAACGTTGTAACCAACAGCTTAGATACCACGCTATCACATACCCATACCCCACTATCATTGGGAATTAAAAATTTCATCGAACACAGGGCATGGCCGTGAACCACATCTCAACATCTCCAACACTATCAACTCACCTCCGTCTTCCATGGATCAATCCATTTATCTGCAAGGAAGAATATCAAATGAGATTGAACGATAGAGAGAAAACATGATGGAAATCAACAATCACAGGTGATCCCGCAGATAGAACTAAATCGACGGATCAAAAATCACCCACAAAAAATCAACGGTGCGGAAAGACCAAGTTGCGGGGTCGAAAGTTACAAAAAATATTGCAATAACACTTTTTGCCTCCCGCATTCTACATTAGAAACAAATCAATGGTGGAGAATCGTCCCGCGAATATTGACGGTGCTAAAAACTTAACCTTGCAGGATTGGAAAATATAGAAATCGTAACACCACGATCCCGCATCCTGCAAGTTGCGAAAGGGAAATCTGTGGAAATCAAAATCTGCGAAACGGTGTTGTGCATCCCGCATCCCGCAAAATCCCTAATCCCGCAAACTGCGCAAATGAGGATTACTAGCAGAAAACTCAACTTTTCAGCCGAATTCTTGGATCGATCTGGTCATCCAGGCCATTACCAAACTGGCCAATCTACCCTGCAACTTAGTAAAATACATTGAAGGAAAAACATACATAGATGCCTATAATTGTCGTTATTCAGGGAACAATCCATAACTCAACATAACAACATGTTCATCACATTCCATCAAGCAAATACAATGAAAGAATTACAGATACAGAGAATTATGTAGACAAGAACACTTATCTTGAATATATCTTGTCCCACAACCAACTATGTCACTGCAACGTTCCACCCAACCATAGGCCAGTGTGCTCCTTAATCTCTCAGCAACACTGCCACCCCTGAGCTAGGCATGATTTCCTATAGGGATAAGGGAACACTAGAATACTCACACATAGCCAAGGATGCAATCAAACTCATACAATCCAACACAGTTGGGTTTCACAGGCTGCAAGGGAAAACATCCCACAGATGGGTTTCGTAGGCCACTCAGCCAAGCCATCTCACAGTTGGGTTTCACAAACTGTTCACAGTCAAGCCAACTTTCACCTTAAGGACCGGTCAAGCCAACATATGTGTTTAAGATACTATACATAGTCAATCTATCTCACTGCTGGGTTTATCAGGCTACCTAGCCAAGCCAGCATTCATAGTTGGGTTTAACAGACTGCCCAACCAAGGTTACTCCCAAGGTCAGGTGCAACACACACAGCCAAGCCAACAAATGGGTTTAACAAGATACCAGCCAAGCCATCTTTCCAGTTTGGTTTATCAGGCTTCTAAGGAAATGGGCAGGAAGAACTACTAAGATAGTGAGCTTATCTACAGAGCTAAGACACCTTCATAAGATCTATCTGGCTTGTATCCCCCTCTGCCTACACACCCAACATAAGGAAGTGTCCCCTGAGTCTGCTCCGCAATCCCTCAGGCTACACCTTCCCTTCAGTTCTCTTCAGGATGTGCATTGCAGGATCACCAGCCACTCTTATCTTACTGTGAGGTTCCACACCAGGTTTATCAAGCGCATTCTACATCTCTCCCATTCCTAAGTCTCACTCACAGTCAAACCCAAACCAAGGTTCACAACACAACAACTACAAGGAGACTCTACATCACAGGCTTAATCTAAACACAAGTAACAGGGTCTCATACACTCTGTAGTTTAGGATAACGCTGCAACATAGCAATACCACAATGTCTAGGAAAAACCACACTCGCAGAATGCGAAGGATACATACACAGAAAGATCTCTGCTCTTCTCTCTCCTTCACACCATGACCGGGGAGTGAAGATGGTGAAAAAAATGAATGATCGAATGAATCTCCCCAATGAATCCCCCCCCAATCCCGAAGGTCCCTCGCGACTCTCCAAACGTGAGAGTAGAAAAACCAGGCGTGAACGCATGGGTCATACTAACATACGGTCCTAGTGTTTTCTTGTCCCTGCAAGGAAAACACAACACTCCAGAACCTAGTGCTCTGCCCCATTCGAAATTTACCATACTATTCCCTTTCCAAGCAATAACTACCTCAACCACTTTCTGGTAGAATGAATGGTCAGGAAGAAAAGACAAGAAAGAGGGCAGTTGATAGTTCTTATGGGTTCTCCCCATGACACATGGCTTTTCCCCAAACAGGTTCAAGGTTAACATTTACACCCCCTTATCCTTAGGAAAATCATGTCCCCATCTCATTATTCATTGCATTGACATAGCTGGTTGTGGGTTTGTTCATTAATTTGCATATTTACATGATGTTTACAAACGTGCTTGACTTAGCACAAAAACCATAATCATCACCATGATCGCCTATATACCAAACCTTAATCAATGACAGTGCCTTGGCCTTGAGCTCCTTATCATGATTTTATATAATATTTACATCACATATATTAATGCAACGGGGTCAAAACCGGGGTGTTACAATAATGATTTAAGCCTGGATCGTTTTGTGGAAGAGCTATAAAATATACACCATTCAAGATTAACTTCGTATACTTGCGTTCTCTATTGCCTAATACTTTCTTCACAAACCTTGTGTTCTCGGTGTCTTAATGGCTTGGAAAATTTCTAGAAGTGGAGTACACCATCATGACTATCCGAAATAACAAACAAACAAGTGTAACCATAAATCTAAACCAAATATAAAAGTAAATAACACCATGAAACAATTAAAATGTGAAACCAAAGTGAAATACTCCACTATTTATGAATGAAATTACAAACTTATTTGGAAATCATTATCATATGAAATAATCAGAAGGGTGCATGAGAGTCATTTCTATTGTTCATTACGTAAAATATCAAAAGTAATAGAAAATATGAAAGTAAATATAGCTATTTATGAAATAAATTTTATCATGATGAAGCTATCAATTTTATTTACAACGATTTACCTTAAAATATTTTCTGGTCAATTAAGCCTCGAAGTGTTTCCAACTTAATAGGTTTGATAGTTTGCAATTTCATATTGATAAAATGCTTTGCAAGTATTCGAGGGCTTCTTGGGTCATAAGACGCACTCCATCCTTGCTCTGGGAGTTGGAATGTTTTGCTGAGAGGAATATTTTATCCACAAACCAAAACCAATTTTTAGCATTGACAAAAAAAACGTGATTATAGATTCTTTGAGATGTCAATCGCATTGGAGACATCCAGGGACAAATTTCTATTAGTAAACGCACGCCAGGTAAAAAACCAAAAAACAAAAAAATATCAGCTTACCTTAAACCACTATCCATCTTTTGTGCAGTCCATTCGATGGAAAGTGAGAAATGCACACCAGTTAAAAAAACAATAGCTTACCTTCAACCACTATCTAGCTTATGTGGAGTCCATTCGATGGAAAGTGGGAATTGTGTAGTGAAAGGATGATTTTATGAGAAGTTCAATGTGAAATAGATACTGCCAAGTATGCTCAAGGAGAAAGCGTGGAGAGAACGAGAATGTAGGAGTTTGTGCATAAACAAATATGGGATTTCTTTATTATTTGAAGCATTCCTGGCATGGCATGCAACTTGCCATAGAAATGCACCATGCAACATGCCACCGAAATGAGCCGATAGCGAGAGAGGGCATTTAGAGTTCTCAATGCATCAAAGGGCAGCATTTTTTAGAGTTTTCATGGCCATTGTCAGAGTTGTGAGTGTGTCAGATGTCATGTTTTTTCGCAATAAGAGGGTGATACAAAAAAGTAAGGAAAATTAGTTGATGCCTATGGAAAATCATAGCATAAAAAAATGTAATGTTGTGGCACAGCTACCAAACATTAGGTGATTACATTATTCCCTGCTTTCAGGGAATAATAAGTAAAAGCATACAAATTGAACTTAGAATTTCATCACTTAATACAAAGATTATATAAGATTTAAATCCATAATAAATAAATGAGTTTTTCTTAGACCTATCTAGTATTACTATTTTGTTTTTGCATAGTCTAAAAATCCTAGGATTTGGGTTGGAATAGGTAGATTTTTTTCGGCATGATTAGTCAAAAAAATTTAAAATCCAAGTTACTATTATCAAATATGAAAATTTGGGTGCTCCCTGTAACACACCTAGAACTGAAAAATAAATATTTATTATTTTTTTCAGAAAACATTATGTTAAATTTATTGTAAATTTTTATGACCAGGTTGGTCAAGGATGATTGTAATTGAAGAATTATTTATTTTAATAATTAAATAGAAGAGACATATATCCAAGGGAGACTGTTAAATGAGTGTTCACTGACCCACTAAGAGGAAAGAGCATTTGTAGAAGAACGGTTGACAAGTGGTAGCACTAGCATTTCACTTTCTAGCGGTTGCAGGAAGCATAATCCCAAAAATTGTGGTCATGTTCCCTAAGAAGGGGAACTGAGCTGGTGGCTCATTTAATTCTAAAAATGACCCAAACACCTAGGAAATCTAATAAATACTATCAAATTGTGCAAGAGGCTCACTACTCATTCTATTTGAAGTGAATGTACTTTGTGAATGCTGCAAACTGAGAAGTGAGGCACGCAAGAAATTTGACGAGAGGATAGCTAAAGTGGAATTGCTGAGTTAAGTCTGCTACTAAGTGATAAGTTGTAGCAAGTTGTCGTGTGGGTTGTTATTGAGTGATCTTCATCCTAGTGGTTAACTGAATAGGCTCGGGGGTCTTAAGTAAGTAACTTTGGAGGCTTCAGGAGAAGGTTGGGTGGAACAATCTCCTTTGGGTTGTCCACTTCCCCTCAGTAGTTGAAAATGGGAAGATTGGATATGTTATGATCTCTATATTTGAAAGTTGTTCGGAAATTGTTCTAAGAGAAGAAAAATATAGTTCTTTTTATTCAAAGTTAGGGTTGAATTTACTTATCTGATTGTTCTATTAAGTACACCTTTCAAGGGAATTTTTTCCTTCCTCCTGTATATTTAGTATAGTATCTCTACTTTAACTATCTCAATCTACTTTGTTCTTAATATTCGTGGTAATGGCTGTTGGTCTAGATATTATAGGAAAACAACACATTTATTTAGTAAAGACTAGGAAAATCCTTTAGAAAACTATGGTAATCTAAAAAATCATAACATGGTTAAACATTTTAAAGAAAGTTTTCATAAATCTATCTATGTATTTTCTCTTTTTGATAAAAAGTGCTTTCCCTAATCAATATACAGTTTGAATCTATACAAATAATGTATATATAATAAGTCTTATAAAAAAAACCATTGAAATAACGAAATAAAAACCTTAATTAAAATTATGAGGTTTAGGCCTAAAGTCGTGTACATTATAGTTATATTTATGTTTCTTCTTCATTCTAGCCGAGTTCGACCTCATAACCAAAACCCTAATTACAGTTAGGTAATTAAGTCTCAAATCTTTAAATAGGTTCAAAGGTTAATTTCAGGTTTTTCTTTTAAAACAAAAGTATTGTATAATTCTTGAATGACTCAATATGTAAGTTAATATCAAATCTGGATTACCGACAGGCTACAACACAGGTTACTAGCTGAAATCCATTTCGATATTATAATCCGCACTTAAAACACGCAGAGGAAAAATCTTAACAACCATTAAGGCTTATACTCTTTTAACTTTAATCAAACAGTACTATCCATTTTAGAAACAGTCTAGTCAACCCAATAATGGTTTCACGACTTATAAATAGAGAATGGCCTTATGGCTTCCATTAAAGAAAACAAAGGATAGATACAGGCTCATGGAGGACCTAGTATTTCTTCTCAAACTAAACCATTTTATAAATTAAAACAAACAGTGATATCTTTTAACAAAGGCTCTACGACCCTTCTTAAAAACTAAAGATGTTAGGGCAAAGGCCTCACAACCGCATTATATTTATTTAGAAACAACGAAACTGTAAAATCAAGAGAGGGTTCAAGACTACAAATATAACACCCTCATAGGTCTCTTCAAAACTATAAAACCATTGCTTGAGCTACATAACAGCAATTATCATTGACAGTGGCTTACGACCTTCCTCAAAACAAAGCACAAATACTATACAGCCTCATAACCACATCATTTATAAAGTAATATGAATAAAACGATAAATGCATATATGACAAGGTTTTACTCTTAACAAAAAGAAATCAAAATAGAATACTAGATCTATTTCATAGCTAATACAAAATATGCAGAGTAACCAATGTCAAAGTTTTATATCCAAAACAAGTGGTACTTCATAAATTGCAAGCCCTCACGGGTTCCATACAAATTGTAAACAATCCTTACAATACTAGAAAAACAAAAACAAAAACAAAAACAAAAACAAACAAAAACAAACAAACAAACAACTGAAGTCACAACTGTTCAAATTACATCGTGGGAACCATCTTTACAACTCCACAAAGGAAGGGTTTAACCCTTTTAGTTCAAATACCATCAGCCTCACAAATACCAAAGACAACATTATCACCTTCATGCAATCAAAAGGAGGGAAGGTGCCTTAGAAAACGTAGAACAATCCATGACAATGTTTGCCCATAGAGCCACAAAGGGCCAGGAACAAGTCTTATCCGACTATAAGGCCTATTAACGTGGAATCCAACTCAAAACTTGTAGTCACATAGCAAGCTTATGGAACCCTCCTGCACACACAACTTCGGAGGTCAAACAATGCATCTTATGAAATCAATCTATGGCTTAAGAAGTTTGTTCATCATGAGTTTAGGAGAATATTTTACTTGGTTATGCGAGTTCTTTTTCCATAAACGTAACCAACACCATCAACGAAGTATCAAGAATGTACAGGTAAGGAGGAAGAGCATCGAGGACCGAGCAACTCGGCTCCTCCACCCCTAGAAACACCTTTGAAACTACATAGCAGAGCGAAAAAAAAACCCAGCAGAGCTCCACAAAGAAAAAAACAAAAGAACAAGGTTTCACGGACAAGCTCCACTGTTTTCGAAAAAAACATTAAAACCCTAGGGTTTTTCCTTAAGATTTTTGACTTCTAGTTGGGGAAGTAAAGGCACCGACATGTCCTGTGTGTGGGATCATTCATTATGCATCTTGTACACATTTCCAACTATCACTTCGACAATGTCTAGTCAGCCTACTTTGCATTCGAGAACCTTATGCACTTTTGTATAGTGCATTGTAATATTAACTCAATTTTGGAGCATAGCATAATATATAGTATGGTGGGGTGACAATAGTTTAAGATTTGTTTAGAGTGTTTTTTTCAAACCTTGGTGTCCCACTTTGCCTGCATAGGATTTTAATGTATTGTAGTTAGGATTTTGTGCTTTATCAAAACTTAAGGTGTGATCTCATTCACCTACAAAAAGAGAAACAAAGGTTCATGCGTTAGCCTTAAAGGATAAGTAAGACTGTGACCTTTTCCTTTAATAGCTCATAGGACAGACAATAACTGAAAGAATGAAAACAGTTTTACAACACTGCATTCAACAGAGCTTTAAAAGCAGTTTTAGACACAAGATAGTATCAACTAGAATATATGACGTTGTATCGACAAAATGTCGTAAAAAGACGCATGTTAATGAAAGCCTATAAATATAGGCACATGAGTCTTGTAGTTTATAATAAATTCATTTTGGTTATTGTTATTACAAGAAGAAAAGCGTGAAGGATAACATCTCATAAATTTATCAACCTAGGAATTTTATACAGTTACATTGAGTAAATTTTTTTATTTATATATGAAATTTTAGGGTTGTTACATGTGGTATGGGAGTAAGTTTCCAAACACTAGGCCTGATTGGCTCACTCGCATACAAACAAGAAGAAAAATATACTGATAATGTTTTACATTTATTTCTGTACAGAAATATAAATTTTGTTTTGTAGGAAAATGGAAGGTGTTGAAGCATCTGTTGAAAATGGATCTCATCACAATAATCCAGACAACATTTAAGTAGAACTGAATAATCTACCTTTAGAGTTACTACAAACAGTTAAAGAGTTAAAAGGTTAACTGCAAACTGTAAAAAATGATAATGAAATAATTATGGAACTGAACCAAATGTTATTAGACAAAATACATAACAGAGAAAAAGATAAAAGAAATGTTTATGAAACTGATTCTGAAACAATATCCTACAAACATAAGGGAAAGAAAGAAAAATATCCTGATAGTGAATCTTCTTCAGAATTTAATGCAAGGTCACATAGGGGAAGGTATATATACACAAGTGACAGTAGTGAAAGAGACCATAAACCTAGGAGAAGGAAGTATAAACCTTATGAAGAAATTTCTAGGGAATTTAAAAAGATAAATCCTCCCATGTTTATCGAAGAAGTAGAATAAGGTGAAAAAGTCGAGGCTTGGCTGTTAGGAATGAAGAAATATTTCCATATTTATAACTACTCTAACAGACTGAAATCCAAGATGGCTATCTACAACCTAACCGATAAAGATGACATCTGGTGGCAAGACATAAAAAGAGTAAAAAATATTAAGGAAAAGTACCTAACCTGGAAAGTTTTTAAAAAATATTTTAGAAGGAAGTTTTTATCTGAACAGTACTACGAGGAAAGAGCTAAAGAATTCTATGAACTAAAATTGGGTTCGATGTCAATGAAAGAGTTAAGTAGCGAATTTCTAAGTCGGTTAAGATAGGTACTCTACATAATTGATTAAAATCCTAAAATACAAATATTTTTAAGTTGTCTTCCCACTAGCTTCAAAGATAGAATTAGGTTTGATAACCCGAAGACTCTTGAAGAGGCTATGAGAAAGGATGATTTCTGTTATGAACAGAGTAAAAAGAGAGAAAGCTTACCTAACTGGAAGAATAAAAGAACAAGTAACTTTGATTGAAAAATAAAAGGGTTTAAGTCAAATAAATGTTTGGAAATAATTCTCGAAATTTCTCCAAGAATAATTATCAAGAAGAAAATTTTAAAAATAAAGCACCACAAAATACTATAGCACCAAAAGGTAGGGATATTCCTAACAATTTTGTTAAAAATAATGAACATAAGGAACCTGTCAAATATTGGGAATGTCAAGGGCCGCCTTATTCCAAATGTTGTCCGAACATAAAAAGAAACTTCAGCAACGTACATACCATTCATGAAGAGGAAACAGTTAGAGATGTGGCAAATGAAAATCCCAGAATAAATCCAGCCTTGGAGAACCGACAGATGGATCATTAGAATTCCATGGTGGAAGTGCAATGTATGATACAAAACCAATTTGTTTCCATTTTGATTGATCCTGGTCCTAGTTTGAGTTATGTGTTAGCTAGCATAGTGGGAAAATGCAATTTATCATTGAAAATCTTTTAAAAATCCTGGTTGGTCGAGTTAGCTACCGGAACTAAAAGGAAAGTGGTTAATTATGTTAAAAATTGTGATTTGCTTATGAGTTAGTTTAAAATTAAAGTCAATTTAAATGTGTTACCGTTAGGATTTTATGATGTCTTAATAAGTATGGATTGGCTGGAAAGGCATCAAGTAATTTTAAATTGCTTTAAAAAAACATACTTCTTTAAATGATAAAGGAGAAAGGATTACAGTCACATGAATACCTCAAAAAAATTTTGTTAGACAAAAATCAGCCTTACAGATGAAAAATGATGTAAAGTATTTGTTGTACACATAATAAATAATGAACAAATTGGTAAAGAAGATAAGCCAGGATTCGATGATATTACAATCCTACAATATTTCTCGGATGGCTTCCAAGAAGAAATTATGGGATTACCTCCAAAGAGATATATGGATTTTACAATCAAATTAGTACCAGGAGCAGTACCTAATTCGAAGAATCCTTATCGAATGAACATCTTGGAATTGAACAAATTAAAATTAAAATTACAAGAAATAATCGACAAAAACTATGTAAGACCAAGCGTATCCACTTTGGAAGCATTTGTCCTTTTCGTTAAGAAGAAAGACGGTACATTACGTCTATGTATAGACCATCGTCAACTGAATAAAATGACAATTAAAAATAGGTATCCTCTGCCCCACATCGATGATCTGTTTGATCAAATACACGGAGCGATGATATTTTCAAAAATAGACTTGATATCTAGATATCATCAAGTCAGAATCAAAGACGAAGATATCTTTAAGACTTCTTTCAGAACTAGATATAGGCACTATGAATTTGTGGTTATGCCCTTCGGGCTAACCAACGTTCTAGCAACCTTTATGTGCTTAATGAATAGTGTCCTAAGTAAATACTTAGACAAATTTGTAGTTGTATTTATAGATGGCATATTAATTTATTCTAAAACGAAATAAGAACACAACGAACACTTGCAAATAATACTACAAGTTTTAAGAGAATATCAACTATATGCTAAGTTCAGTAAATGTGAATTTTATAAAGATGACATACAATATCTAGGGCACATGATATCCGAAGAAGGAAAATCGGTAGACCCGGATAAGATAAAATCAATAATTGATTGACATGTTCCCAAGGACGTAACTAATGTACAATCCTTTATGGGAATAACAGGTTATTGCAGAAAATTTATAGAAGGATTTTTGAAAATCGCAAATCCTATAACATCATTACAGAAAAAGGGAAAGATATTTGGCTAGGATAAAAAATGTGAAGAAAGTTTTAATAAATTAAAAGGAATATTAACCACTACACCCATTTTTAAAATAGCAGATTGAGACAAAGATTTCGTTGTATGCACTGATGCATGCAATGAAGGTTTGAGTGGAATATTGACACAAGAAGGTCATATAATTTCTTATGAATCAAGAAAGTTAAAAACACATAAAATGACTTATGCAACTTATGACTTAGAGTTGGTTGCCATAATCCATGCTTTAAAAATGTGGTGCAATCATCTAATGGGAAAAAGGTTTTTGTTAATGTTTGATAACATAATCTGAAAATATCTGTTTGATCAATAAAATCTTAATGCAAGGCAAGCTAGATGGTTAGCTTTCCTTAGCAAATATGATTTTGAAATCAAACACATTAAAGGGAAAGAAAATAATGTGGTTGATGAATTAAGAAGAAATGCAATAACAAGTTTTGTAGCTGCCATTAGCAGTTATAAAAGCGAATTAGAGGATAAATTGGAAGAATGAATAAACTAGACATAGAACACCAAAGTTTAAGAGAAAAAAGTAGCTCAGAATGTATCTGAAAAATTAAAAACAGATTACAGTTTAGATGAAAAAGGCTTAATGTTGTATAAAAATAGACTTTATGTGCTTAGCATACTGGAAGTTAAACTGTTGATTTTGAATGAAGTACACAAAATTCCTTATTCCGGACATCCAAGGTGTGTAATAACATTGTTAAAAAATGAGTATTTTTGGCCTAATATGAAGAACGAAGTTGCTAAATTTTTAGCTAGGTGTATAGAATGCCAACAAGTTAAAGTTGAACATCAACACCCAACGGGTCTTTTACAACCATTATCAATTCTAAATTGGAAATAGGAAGTCATCAGTCTTGATTTTATAACTGGCTTACCTAAAAACCAGAAACAAAATAATTCAATAATGGTAGTTGTGGACAAACTAAGTATGAAAGCACACTTCATACATGTTAAAACAACTCATAAAGCTACTAACATTGCTGACATCTTCATGAAAGAATTATTTCGTTTGCATGGAATTCCAAAGGTTATAATTTCCGACAGAGATCCTAATTTTACTGGTAATTTTTGGAAATATTTATTTAAAAGACTAGATACTAAATTGAATTTCAATACTGCTTACCATCCACAAATGGATGGACAAATAGAAAGAGTCAATCAAGTACTAGAAGACATGTTATGAATGTATGCTAGAGATTATCCCAAGAAGTGGGAAGATTATTTACACTTGGTTGAATTTGCATTTAATAACCATTATCAAGCTTCAGCAAAGCTTAGTGCTTTTGAAATATTATATGGTAGAAAATGTAACACTCCTATTACATGGAATAAACCAGTTGGCAGATTGATGTTAGGACCTGACTTGTTAAAAGAACTAGAACTAACAGTAAAACAAATACAAAGCAATTTGAAAATTTCTCAAGACAGACAAAAGAGTCATGCCAACCTTAAATGAACTGTGAAGGAATTCCAAGTAGCTGAGCATGTATTTGTTAAGGTAAAACCCAGAAAGAGCTCCTTTAAACTAGGGAGTTGTGATAAATTAGCACCCAAATATTGCGGCTCGTTCGAAATATTAGCAAGAGTGGGGCCAGTAGCATACTAGATTACTTTGCCATGTAATCTTAGAATTCATAATGTCTTTTATATTTCTATTTTGAAGAAGTATATTGTACACAATGCTACTCATCTGATCGACTAGAATGTGATTCTGGTAGAACTCGAAGGATATCTCAGGTGGAACCGGATTGTATTCTCGACAAGAGGAAAAATTTTCTCTGGAATGATACCATTGGACAGGTGAAGGTGCAATGGAAACACCTCAGTCCATATGAAGAAACCTGGGAATTAGAGAGCGATATTCGGGTGGCATATCTGACTTTGTTACAAGAAGACTCATAATAACTTAAGCAACATCGATGACGATATTGAGCTTAAGGAGTGGTGCTTGTAACACACCTAGAACTAAAAAATAAATATTTATTATTTATTTCAGAAAACATTATGTTAAGTTTATTGTAAATTTTTATGACCATATCGGTCAAGGATGACTGTAATTGAAGAATTATTTATTTTAATAATTAAATAGATGAGACACCTATCCAAGGGAGACTGTTAAATGAGTGTTCACTAACCCACTAGGAGGAATGACCAGCTGTAGAAGGTTGGTTGACAAGTGGCAGTAATAGCGTTTCACTTTCTAGTTGTTACATGAAGTAGAATCCTTAAAATTGTGGTGATGTTCCCTGAGAGGGGAACTAAGCTAGTGGCTCATTTAATTCTAAAACTAACCCAAATACCTAGGAAATATTATAAATACCATCAAATTCAGCACGAGGCTCACTACTCATTCTGTTTCAATTGAATTTACCATGTGAATGTTGCAAACTGAGAAGTCAGGCACGCAAGGAATTTGATGAGGGGATAGCTAAAGTGGAATTGTTGAGTTAAGTCAGCTACGGAGTGCTAAGTTGTAACAAGTTGCTGTGTGGGTTGTTATTCAATGATATTCGTCCTAGTGGTTCAGTGAACAGGATCGGGGGTCCTAAGAAAGTAACTTTGGCTGCTTCAGGAGAAGGTTCGATCACTAGTACAAAAGCACGGATTTTTCCACGGAGGTTTTCCACTTTTCTTACTTTTTAATGTAAAATCCGATGTAACAGGAACAAGGCGTCGCTGTATCCACGCCTAGCCGTCGTTGTATCCACGCCTGGACTCTTAGCCATCGCTGTATCCATGCCCATTAAAAATATCATAAAGTTTCGTTCTTGAAAAATAATACTTAGAAAGGTTTTTCAATGGTTTTTGTTGGCAAAAGCATAGACCTTCCATTACAAAGCAGGTTTGGGGGCAGTGGCAATTGCGGCGGGTGGTCGGATCAAGCAAGCAGAGATAAACTCTTCCATAGTAAACGAGCGAGCGAGCAGAAGCTGTTCGTGAAGCTCAGGTAATGGAGTATTATGTGTAATCCACTCGTCTGTATCATTTAAATTTTTGGGGGAGTATATGTATGCTAAGGCAGGCCTGTTTATGTCTAGCGGGAAGAGAAGAAGAAGGATGAATTTTAACAATGTGAGAGTGCCGAATGTACCGGGAGGGGGAGGAGCTGCATGGGCGCTAACTAAAGCCGTAGTGCTTGGTGGGCTTGGCCTTTATGGGGCCCTAAACAGTTTGTACAATGTTGAGGGAGGTCACAGGGCTATTGTCTTCAATAGGATTGTCGGTGTCAAGGATAAGGTGATCTCTATGTTTGATTTCATATCTCTTTCTATTTTATTCTTTTATTTTTTGAAGATGCAGGGTTGATATAGATTTCCCTCAAATCTGAATCCCATGTTCATTCTTTTTGAATACGTAGAGCTGGTGAATCTTGGACTTAACCTAAAACGTAAGTGCATGCTTATCAAGCATACTTGTTCTCAACATGGCTTAGGAGGCCCTAGGTCTTAATAATTTTCTTATACATCAATACAACCAGACAGAAGAATATAAGATTCCCTCCCACATTATGAGAAAGACAAAATTTTCGACCCAATTATATTAAATCTGGAACATCAATTTAGACTTCAATGTTGGGTGTCTAGATTTTTGCAATGAAATTAGAGGAGAAGGGTCTCTAGTGGATGTTAGCGTGATGCATGAATGTATTAATCATGACAGTTTCCCTATTTGTATTTTGTTTATGCCAAGGCACTTCAGACAAGTAAACATTCTAATACGGAATATCATGAAGGAAGAGGCGGCGATTGGAGAGGAAAGGTCATAGAAAAGAGGACTTGTACTTTGACTTATGCCGTTTAGAATCTCATCAGTTGCTCCTATTTTTTTGAAGTTGACTTATTTACAAGTCTTTTTGGTTGCCTTTCATCCCATCCATTTAGATATTTGCATGGAACAAATTTTCCCCTTTTTGTTGTTAGGAACTCAATTTCCTTCTTGGTCTATTACTAGCAATTCTTATAGTTAATTATGCATTGCATTTACTACTATGTAGTTGGAATGGGTTTCCTGCAATTGCCGAAGAATGTTTTCCCTGTAATTAAAACTACCTAGCCAGGGAACCTTGCTTGGGGCATTTCCAGGGTGACTTGGAAACAACTAAGCCATTACTGGTCAGCATAGAAATGGCAAAGAAACTTAGGAAAAAATATTTGGTAGCTTCTTGTAAGTTTAACTTCCTTTTGGATTGTTTTTCCATAAAACCAGCTCTACGTAACCAAATTTGAATTAAAAGTTTAAAACCAACTCTTTAGTATCCATGATACTGACTCACTATGAAAACAATCTGGCTCATAGTTAATATGTAAAAAGCTTTGAATGAAGGAGTTGATAAACCATTTTTGTGAGTGTTATAAAAGGTTTAAATTGTACATGAGGGAACTTGGTGAGCAGCTAGGAAAATGCGAGAGCGGGTACGGAAGAAAGGAATAAGCCTTTTAGTCTATCCAAATATCAATACATCAACTCCATCATGTAATTGGACCATTTCATTTCAGTAGCTGAGGAATTATCAACTGAAGATAAGAAAAGCTTAGCAAGTCATCAGATCTCTGGAGATCTGCTTCAGTGCATCTTCCACCATCCAATGGGATTAACTTGTCTCATAATTAAACTGATCCATCTTCACTCTTAAAGTACTGGTACCAGGTCTACCTTGGATCTCTTTCTGTTATAGATTGTGTACCCAAAACAGATCCAAATGGATTCAAGGACAGAATTATTTTTGATCTATTTTTTGATATACAGATTGTACCAGAATGGATTTTCGAGAGGCCCAATGTAGATATTTTGTGAAAGATAAAGGTCTCTGAATTTAATGCCAAACATTCACCTCTTTGACTATAGGTTTCCTGGATCTTAACCTTGTGAATTTTCAGCCTCAGGGCTGTTTTGAAATAGAGTATAAAACAGCAGTGGAAAGAGTACAATATTTCACATTTTAACAGCCCAATCTTTTAGGCAATCCAAGGGGAAAACATAGGAAACAACTTGGATAACTTTCAACCTCCTAGGGCAACTTATCCCACATAAACCAGATTTGGAAATTTACTTTTACAGCAGTTATAATAGTAGTAAAGCAACAGGTGTAGCAGCAACAAAACAGTACTTAATTTATTCAATGATGATGCCAAATCACTTATTCAATGATGATGGTCAATTATTGGTGTGCTGTTGCTAATTGTGTCGTAAGTGTTTTTAATTCAATTAGAATATTAATATGTCTACTGATGGCGAAAGTTAGTCCATGGGACTGTATAAAGGACATACAAAAGGGATCATTGGGATTTCTAAAACATCTCCAACAGAACTGCAAATAAGAAAAACAAGGGAGGGAATGAAGTGCAGAAAACAGCTCCAGGAAAACCCCGGAAGAGAACAAGAGAAAAAAAGGCCTTAAGAGATGCAATAAATCACTATCAAGTCTAGAAGAACAAAATGGGCAAGGCTCCATAACTGTACCGTGTAAATCAATTACTGTAAATCAGTCTTTCATGTCCTATCCATGATTTCCAAGTTCTGATCTGTGGCCAATGCCATAAGAAATTTTGCGAAAGAGGAATTTGAGATTCTGAAAAGTAGTCCAAGTTCCTTAGTTTAACTACATTCTATGCCTGTTAACTATGAAGTCCCCAAAGGGGACAAGCTGGGATGTCTAAAGTTTATTCTATCTTCTAAATCATTTGCTCAACTGGAATTTATTCTATCTTCTAAATCATCTGCTTAATTGCATTCAAAGGACCAGGTTGAAGTGGATAAGCCACCACTCATATCGCACATGTGGTGATCCTACTCCATTATCAGCAGAAATAATTTTGGTGGGTTGTATATCTGTCTTTGGCATGTGTAGTGGGAAATTTGATCTGAATATTTTTCAGAAAAACTGAGACAAGAAAGAAATTCACCCCGGCTTCTACAACATGCTTATTTGCATAGCGTGAATAATTCTTGTAGCCAACTTGTGAACTATTTCTATATTTATTTTTCAAATCAACAATAAAGAGAAAGAAGTGAGAAAATAGGAGCCGTATAATGATAGAGGAAGGAATTGTATTACAAACGATGGTAAAATTTTGAATGATTCAATCCCTAGGAACCACTATAGCATGATCATGGATTAGACTGAGCTAATTCTGTATAAGTGTCTGAGTGAGGTTGGCTTGACAGTTGTAAATTTGTAATATCAGTATTATCCACTCAATATACCAATTCTAAGACATTTTTCTGTTGCAAAATATCTTATATATAGATTCATATAAAACGTTGATGACCCTATCACATTGCTGATACCTTTCCACTAGACTTCATGTTGCAGATGATCCCCTACCATTGCTGGTGCATTGCAGATAGGGTGTAGTGTTTCCTCAACTTTCCAGCATTCTAAAGCACACAATGTAATCATTTCCCTCTGTTTAATTGTTTTGTATTTATATTTATTTGAAAAATATGTCTTTAGTCTGTAATTGTACATATTGCTTTGACATCTTCTTCTTGACATTGTCAAGTTTTATGTGTTGTAATGGTTAGCAGCTGGCATTTCCCTACTATAGTACATTTTGTGCATTTGAGGATAGGAAATATTCTCAAGTCTGGCAGGGTTAAATCTTCTTGTAAATATTTTGGGATGCATATGGAAACTTCCCTTCCATAGGAACAACTGATGTTGCGGGCCTCTCTGCCATATCAATAAGTGTGTTTAGAACATATTACATGACCAAATGCTGAAAAGGTTTGGCAGTTTATAGGTTAAGAATTAGGGTGAAAGCTAAAAGATCTAATAGAGCTATAGCATGCACATAATTGAGGAGCCTATGAAAGCAGTAGATAGGGTATGAGTTGTATGACTCATTACTTCAAAGTTCTAATTTCAGGCCTACACGTCTTTATGACGTCTTAGGAAAGGGAATCTTACAGCTTGTTCCCAGTAGATTTCTAGGCTTTTCCAGAGACTTAAAGTTTATAGATACTGTTTTTCTAGTAGTAAATAATGAAATTTTTTTGCATGACTATTTACTGGGTTTCTTATCTATCTATGAGAAACACATGTGAAGAATGTGAGCATTTGGTGGACTGAGCTGTCAACCATAAAAACCTGGTTACTGATAAGGACACCTTCTACCACCTCCTATGTACCTTGGAGAATTGTGACAGATATATCTTACAGGCAATGTCCCTGTGCTTACTTCCAGGGAACAAAACATGTTGAAGTGATCAATGGTAATGGAAATTGTGAGCTGTATATTTTGTGTAAAAAGCTTTCAGAGTGCAACTTTAATTGAACATTTACATAACTTATGGCACTGAACTATTTGTTATTGTCAAACTGTAATAATGTTAGAACCTGGGACATCAGCATGTAATTAATCAGCATAGAGTGCATATTGTGATTTGAGAAGGACAATTTAATTAAACCTAGGTATTCTCAATTTTTATATCTGCAATTTTTGAAGTGATTGTAATAACTTGCAGGTATATCCAGAAGGCAAACATCTTATGATGCCTTGGTTTGATAGGCCTATCATTTATGATGTAAGAGCACGTCCTCACCTTGTAGAGAGCACCTCAGGCAGCCGTGATCTTCAGATGGTAACCATATTATATCTTTGGTTTGTTGTTTTATTTTAAGATGCCTCAAATTGTGTTAAGTTGTTTAAATTAGTTTTGTGTATTGAGCTATGGAATCTGTTGGTTTTCTTAGCAAGGAGTAAATGATGTTTACTAGTTATTTCTTTGGAGAGGAAAAATATTTTTCCATTAAAATCAGAAAATAAGTAGTACATACTATACATAATAGAGTGCCAGTAGGTCCCCAGATACGGTGTCAATGAGAAGGGATCTGCTACTAGCCACCAGCTGGCAGCCTGCAAGGACAGCACGTTGGTAATGGACTAACCGGATGGAGGAGGTGGCTTGGATGAAAGTTAACCTGTGGTTTTCTTCCCAAAAGCAGGACAGCCGCCCCATCACTGAAGAACATTGCCAGGACTCCATCATGAACTGCATTCAAACCAATTACTATAGAGCAGAGTGGCTCTGATCCTTGTGTCCTCATGTTGCAAGAAGGTGATTTGATTATTGAAGTTTTTAGCTGAAGAGAAACTGTGATTTGATGGGTTGAATTTGTGGTAGAGATGGAAGACAATAGGCAAAGGAATGCTCAAAATTTTGGTGTGGTGCTCAGCCATGAAGAGGGGCGGGAGAAGAGACTGACTAGGTGTGGTGAAGCAGTGAAAGAGATGGTTTCTGATGCACTAGCATAAATAGCTTGTGTTTCTGGAGAGAGGACAGAGGATGGGTTAGATGCATCCAAGATGAGTACAGATGATGGTGAACAAGATGGTCAAACAGATGTGAAAACCTGTGTTTTCGAAGGAGAAGGTAAGTCTGCTGGTGAAGTTAGATTGGATAGAGATATTAAAGTTAATAGTGCAGATGATCAATTTATAGTCATGGAGCATTGTGCAGGTGCAGGGACCTCTGCTAAAACAGGAGAGGTTGCTTCCCCAGCGTTGGAAGAAGTTGAGCAAGAAGCAGCTGTAGATAGCAAATCCATTCTGAACATGGCTTCGTTTAATGATGCTAGCAATAAAAGCTCAGCCTATAATCTCAGAAATGACCAAGTAAGAGATAGTGACCTGTGAGATGACCTACAAGATGCTAAGCAACTGCAAAATTCTATGAAGGTTGAAGACATGCAGGAAGTCATGGGTGATGATAATCATCATCTTCTTAGCACAAGGAGCATTGCATACTCGAATGATAGTAAAAAAATTGTCACTGAAAAAAGAGAAGACATGGAGGTAGAAAAAACTGCAGGAGCTGCAGATGGAGAAGAAACAAGTCAGACAAGTCAAGTTC
>LPNX011085130.1:0-64794 GCA_001517045.1 Pseudotsuga menziesii
TTAACCTAGTGTTGGTCACTTATACTCATGTGACCTTTATTGCACACTAATAATACTTCAATAAATTTTAACTCCTTATATCATTGGAGTTAAAACCCAACAAATAAGCAAGTATTTTCATGTGCATGTTAAAAGCTACTAATTGGTCCTAGATTTTAAACCATTCTTTAAAAAAGAGTATTACAGCATTGGCTATAAAGGCCATGCATAAAAGGAATTCATGCATTACATATTTTAGTATACCTCATAATCACTAGAACTCATGAATCTTATGCCATTATTTAGGAGTTGCATTTGCACTCCCACATTGTACTCAGACTGGTTTTACCCTTTTATTCTCATTGACCTCCTTTTGTGGTCATTCATGGGACATTAATAAAATTATCATCTTGTGTTATCTTATGACACACAGTCTACTACCAAGCTAAGTGATCTACCTCACTGACTAATAAAACAACCCAACTAGGAGTTTCTTCTTTTCCCCAGTGCATTCCATAGTACACCAGAACTCTAATTTGATATACGGTTAACATCAATCAAATAAATCCATGCAGGCAAGGAGACCAATTTTATGTTGGCAGCAATAGTCAAGATCAACAAAATGAGCTCATGAATAGGAAAGCAACCAACATATTTTTATATGATACTATTTATAATCTATTGAAAATATATATTAGGATATTTGGGAAGAACATCAACCAGTTGAAGAGCTAAGATGCATGGTAGGAAATAGGGTGTCAACCATATTTGTGAATATATGTACAAAAGAGAACCCAAAAAAGTCCAAATAGAACACTATATGACTACTCATTTACCATGCTCATTACAAGTTTAACATAAACATAGTTTTAATGGAGGGTAATTGCAATACCCAAAAAATAAAGGCATCACACATACAACAGGAAATGTACATAGCAGACACATATTGTCATAATACAAGGATAGGACAACCATCTCAAAACAATCTAGAAGATGCTCACATGTAGAATTGTCACCATACCTTGGTGGAGAAAAATTGTATAATAATGTGAGGATTAGCCTCTAACATGCTTCCCATGGAATTTTTATCCTTATATAATTCCTTGTCACCTATTAATCACAACCATATAAACATATTCAAAACATACTTTCTTCATAACTCATATCAAAACAATTACATGTGACCAAATACAGATACTTGGAAATCCTACAGCTTACCACATTGTATAACACAAAGTAGGAAGTGGGGACAAAGGGTAAATGGCACACAATTAACCCATCAGGATCCCTGAAATGCTCACACCACCACAATATCTTTAAACTCATGGGAACGGCATGCCTCAACGATTTTAGATCTTATGACACACTGTCTACTCTCATGCTATGTGATCTACTGTGCTAACTAATAAAAAAACCCAGGTAGGAGTTTCTTCTTTTCCCTAGTAAATTACAGAGTACACCAGAGCTCTAATGTGATATATTGTTAACAGAAACCAAAGAAATCCATGCATACAAGGAGACCAAATTTACGTCAATGACGATAGTGAAGATCATCAAAGTGAGCCCATGAAAAGCAATGCAACCAACATCTTTTTATATGATAATAATTTATATATTGAAAAATATGCACATACCCTTCACAACAAAGCAGCATACCACGCATCCATAGAAAAATATGCACATACCCTCAACTGCTTCTAACATAGCAATATAGTTCTTCACAACTAACCCCCCCCTCTTCCGCAAGTACAGCTGCTGCTCGTGGTTTCTGAACCATTTTAGGCTGCTCAAAACGAACATATCCTGACTCTGCTCCCATATGATAGTCAACATACTGATACAAATATCCAATAGAATACATTATAAATCATCACAAGACAAAAGCTGAAAACTCAGCAACACACAAATCTGTTACATTCCCCTAACTGATCAAACATCAATCATAATAGGAAGACATAAAGCAAACACCTTGATCATGTCCACGGGCTGAATGACACACGTCGCGAGCATACCAGAGGCTCCTCCATTGAAAAATGGCTTCACTGTATTCCACACGTTGCTTGTCTTGGGCTTCTCCCCTGCCATCTCTCTGAAGGACTTGAAAACCCGACCGATTTGATATTGCTCTCCTTCCTCTTCCTGAGACCTAATGGTGAGAAAAAACCCACGAGAGGTGTCTGTCTGCACCCTCCTCAGCAAGAAAGAAGAAGAATAGGCAGAGCTCTGACCTGCAGTGTGCTGCAAAGCCCCTCTTCAATCTAAATCATGTCGAAGTATAGGGATTGGTCATTGCCTGCATTCGAGCCTCGAAGTTGGCTATATAAATCCCTTGAATGTGGATCTCAATTGGTACAGGATGCACACCAGGTGGAAAATTGAAAAGCCCATGTGCAGTAGCACCAATCCACTCTCAAAGATCTTTAGCATTTGCAAGTGAAGTGGAAAGCGCGGCAATAATATGGATACGATTTTCAATTTAAAACTAAGCGTCGGATATGCGACGGTTACTTAAAATCAGACCTTTTCCTTAAAGAAAAAACCGCTTTGCTTTGATAAAAAGTATTGTGCTTGGATGTAAAGTATTTAGCCTAAGCGTCGGATATGCGACGGTTATGGGAATATCCGTCGCTTAACCGATGGTTATGAGAATATCCGTCGCTTAAGTGACGCTGGTGGTTACATTTACAAAAAAAAAATTTAACTTTGTGATTTTTGGTAGGTTTAAAAAGAGAAATCCACGCGCCATCGAAAGTAACCGTCAGATTTTGGATCGAAATGTAGTAGTGAGCGGTAAGCTTCCTGTGCCCATACCGCCAATAGATTCTCGAGTAAAGGAAAATGGCGATTTAGTAGGATATGCTGCTGTTGTCAAATTTATTGATTACAACCTGGCGGACGGTAAGACATACCCTCATGTCAAGCTAGATTCATATCTTGTGCTAGAGAAGAACCCAAGGACAGGTAGAGAAGAATTCATCCCCCTGCCGCATGTCCATATTCTTGAGCGGTCAGGTCTGCTCAACGTGTTGAGACTACCCCATTTTGGGCGTAGCGCAGAGGTTAATGCTGTGGTGCGTGTCCTCCTCTCGTGTGTACATGGAGGCTATCTTTGGCTCGGTCACAAAATCGACCTCAATGTCGACTTGATACACCATGTTACTGGCCTGTCTAAAACTGGTAAATACCCCGACATACAGGTATCAGGAAAGAACAAGGATTCCAAGCTGCCAACAGCGCTCGTTAAAAAGTATCAGTTACAGCGAGGAGGCAGGGCTTATGATGTCACGAGTTTACAGAATGAGACACTCATATTTACAGCCAGTCTGCTTGCAGGAAGACTGCTTACCAAGGTTCGACCAAAGGAAGTTACAGGATCGGTGATCAATCTGGCCATACAAGTCACCGAAGGAGAGCAGTTCAATTGGTCGTTATTTTTATTAAGCATGTTTCAGGAAGATTGTTTGGCAGCCCAAGATCAAGCCATCCACCCTTTCCACTTCTCGTGGCTGCTCATACTGTGTGCATTCGTCTCATGGAAGGAACCGCCCAACAACCAGTTTCCGCAGATCCTAGGAGGAACACCCAGGGGTGTGCGCTATGCTAGTTTATGGGACACTAGCAGTCCAGCAAGGAAACAGGTTAACGCAATAGTATTTTATGAATATTATTTAATGTTGCAGAACCTTATCCAGCAATCACCAAGGATCAGCACAGAGACTGTGGACGCATATGATAACCGGCTTAATTTTATGGCGGACAGCCATCGAATATACCTAAGGCCTAAAAGGACTAAAAGAGACGACTGGGCTCCTGGCTGGTTCACAATGACAATGCAGGATGTCGAGAATGTCATCAAGGCTTTTGATAACCAATGGCGAAATGAATACGGAGATACCACGCCACTGCCAATGGAGACCGACGAGACAGGCCCACCAGAAAAAGGCAAAGACAAACTAGACACCCAGGCACACCAAACAATAGAAGTACCGCTACAAGGCTAGAAGAAAAGAGATGCACCAGAAGAATCAGCAACAACGCCCTCTACAAAGGATGGAAGCCAGGCGACCACAAGGACGCAGGGGAGGAAGAAACAGAAAACTTCAAAACCGGCTCTGAAAACGGCACTAACAGAAGATGATTACGAACTCATCGCAACAAGGACATGTGATACACTCAGGGATTCATTTGATGAGGTGAAGCAATCATAGGAAAAGATTCAGAGTGCCGTAGAAAAGAAGCTCATAGATATACGAACAATTAAAGAGAAGGCTGCCACGATACATGCTCCACCAGTAAAGGTGCCCACTGGAGAAACTTCTGCGCCGCCGCTACCTCGCGAGGAAAGCTTGGAAAAAGATCGCCTCAACATTGTGTTGATCCCACCGGGGAGCATCAGACTCTCGGCGACAACGGCGGACCCACCAGTCCAATTTAAGCAACCCCTTGAGGTTAACCTCGCCGAGGTTCACATTGATCAGTTGCACAGAATCCAACAGCAGCTAAGCGCAGAGCTCAGGAGTATAGAGCTTGCGACTTACCAGCAGAATGCGTAGCTAAAGAAAAAGAACGCAACACTCGCCACTAGCTATCAGAAAAAGGTAGACGAGTTAAACACATATCGAAACAAGGATCAGGAACTCTCCCAGGTACTACAAAATATTGCACTCGAACTCCCTAACTACAACATCGAGTTCGCACTGCCTACCCCGGAGAAGCTACAAAGAGTTGCAGAAAGAGCAAAGGTTCTGGAAGAAACTCTAGCTAAGATGGATGAGAAAGTAGCCAGGATAAAGGCAGACCACGAGATGCAGCTCACCGAGCTTGAGGCACATCTACGAGACACCTCCCTAGCAGACCAAAGCGTGCGAGTGGAATCCTTTCGACTCACCTTTGCGCAGATCCAACCATGCATTGACGAAGCCTGGGTACTACTAACAAATGCAATGAACACATGGGCCGAGTTAGATGAGCCACCACAGAAGGTTGAGATCCAACAGAGTATACATCAAGTAGAGAACACTGCAGTGGCCATGAAAGAAGAAATCAAGAGCCTAGCAACTCTTCATAGGATGAGGAAGACGAAGGAGATGAACCAATTACAGCAAGAGGTGCAGCAGTTAAGAACAAAGGAGCTGCACATCACTGACCTGCTTCAGCCTTTTCAGGAGCAAATCATAGAATTAGTTGACATGGTTGAGCAGAAGGTGAAGGAATTCACGACCACCAGAGAGAAACTTGAAGGAACAGAGGACTCCAAGATTGATCAAGCATTGCTTGATTCGGCGAAACAGTGTGCCGAGGAGATGAAGAATGAAGTCGCAGGACTTCAAGGCAGGTTACAGCGCACTTCGCAGGAGGCGAAGGATAAGTTGCAGCAGGAGAATCCTGGTGCAGGTGGCTCGAGGACGAGCCACAAGTAAGTGTTAGGGGACTATTGGAGCAGGGCCCCGCAGCTACAGAAGAAGCTGCTAGTTTTGGCGGAGAGATAAGTTTTGGCGGAAAGAGGACAAGGCAGAGCTACGACACCGTAGCACGTTTCCAGCTGGAGAGTAGAGCCGGAAACCATGACTTTTGGGATAGAAAAGTCAAGAAGGCAACGGTACCCGAGCGGCCGAGAGAAGAAAGCTCAACCACTGTATTGAAGGCAGCGGCGGAAGACAGGAGGGCTCAGCGACCCTCATAAAGAAGAAGGAGCAACGAGGCTCAAGCATTGAAGGCGAAGGACATAAGAGAGAAGCAGTGCATAGTACCCATGGTCAGTGCCGAGAAGCATGGAAGACTGCAGAGAGCTGTGGTGTGACAGGAAGCGGCTACCTCAAGGACAGAGAGGACCAACTGTCACTATTTAGGGTTTGGGTTTACTGTTGGGATAGGCCCACAGTGTTGTAATGGCGAGACCTTCGGGCTGCCTATAAAAGATTGCATTTTGTATTGTAAAGGGTTAGCTAATCAGTCAGTTAGCCAGTTGGTTGGCTCGTAGGATGAGTCGTTAGTTGGTCAGTAGATCATTTTTGAAGTAGACTCAGGAGTCAGTCGAACAGACTGTGTTGTAACGATCCAGACACTTAGCTTGTCTGTGAGTCATTTGAGTCTATATGTAACCATTCACAGAGAGGAAAGAGAGGGAAGGATATATTGAAAGAAAGGAAATATAGAGATAGAAATAGGCCAGAGATCTAGAAGAGATCTCGCGCTGCATATGCAGTGCAACAGACTGTGCTAACTTCCCTCAAGTTATAGAATAGAAGCACAGTTTGGTGGACGTAGCTCCCATCCTGGGGGTGAACCACGTTAAATCTGCGTGTTATGTGTTGCATGAATGTGATTGTACTTGCTTATGGTTACTGGTTATTAGGCATATGATGTTAGTTGTAGTAAGTGAATGTATGTATTGTTCAGCTCATGATAATGCAAGAAGATAGAGATAAGTTGAAGTATTCTAATAAGCTGTTTAAAGACTCCTTTACGTCTGTTCCCAATGACCATTTAATCACAATATAACTTATGGGAAGTATAGTTACGCACGTTGACACAGTCAACGCTAAGGGTGCAAAGTCGTAGTGGTAGGATATCGCAGAGAGGCGATATCGCACCGGCAGAGGAGCTGCGGTGTGCGAGACTGCGAGCTGAGGGCTTAGCGTTGAGGAGAGTTTGGGTGTCTCGCGGTGCGCAGAGATGTGATACGGTTGGAGATATTGTGAGTAAGTGGAAGTTGCGTGACGTGGGAAGAAACTGTGCGACTTGCGCGTGGATAAGAATCGCACGGCCAAGAGGGCTGCGAGTAGAAGGGGATGTGTGATGCGCAGAGTTAGCTGACCTTGTGGCTCATAGGAGAGTGAGAAGCAAAGTAGTATGCACAGAACCTGGTCCAAGACACTTGAGTCTTGGCCAACCCATTAGATTCACTTTGGGTGAGACTTCAGATCGCTTCGCGGTCTGTCGCCGAAAGGGCCAGTGAGTTAGGGGTGTTGTTGATTGATTATAGTAAACCCAGGTCTGCCCATGAAATCAACATTAGTTGAATAAAAAATGAAAACATGCATATTTATGGTACTAGTAGATTAATACTAGTCCTCTGGCTGGTTTCTCAAATGTAACAGTTACAACAAGATTGAGAGGCTTCTTAGAAATTTTATTTGCAGGAACAATAGTGCCTAGGTGTTCCTACTCCATTTCTCAAAATAATAAAAAACAAAGTGTCTTAGGAACACTTTGTATACAATATATATATTTTATATATTATAATGCATATCTATTCAAAAGAAACACGCAAAATGAAAATGTAGTTGAATAAAAAATGAAAACATGCATATTTATGGTACTTGTAGATGAATACTATTCCTCTTGTTGGTTTCCCAATTGTATCAGTTACAACAAGCTTGAGAGGCTTCTTGGAAATTTTATTTGTGGGAACAAGAGTGCCTAGGTGTTCTTTCTCCTTAATCCAAGATTTGTTAATGTGATAGGGATGATTCCTTGTGGAGGCCAAATGATGGCCATGTAGAATAAGTATCCAAGTATCCTTCAAGAGGAAAATAAAGCCATCGTGGAAGATAATGGGCTTTCAATACCCCTCATTATTACACAAACACTGGTCGATCATAATATGTTACAACAACTTGGAAATCATGGAAAATTATTCTTGTGCAACAATGAAGAAGATGAGGAATTAGAAGTGGCTTCAATCACCTCATTTAATGGCTTGGAAGGTATGGGAAACTTCACTTCCTTTAGAGCTCAAGAAATCCCACTTGGGAGTGATTAAATTACTCAAAGGTGCAATGCAATGGTGATAACATTATTAGAGATCACTTGGCTCAATAATTTCATATTCAACCTGTCGTTGACTCTCCAATGACCTAAATAGAATTTCCTATGGAATATGTAACAACTACTACACTTCCACCATTAAAATGGTTGATTGAACAATGAAAATACATAAATGAGGTGGATGTTATAGATGGGCATTGAATGGTATGTGGTATATGTAAAGTAGGAATCATTGAAAATCGACTGGAGGGATATATTGGAAATGAAAAGGATTTCAAAAAGCTAAGCACTTTAGAGAATCTAGGTTTCTAGAACAACAAGCTAAGAAGATTGTTATTGGGTTTCAAAGGGATAGAATAGTTGCGGCATGGCCTTATTATATCTAGGTGGGGTGGATATGGCATAATAGGACGTAATGGAGTGGAAACAATATTGTTGGAGATGCATTAAATAAAAAAATGCCAACATGAAATTAATATGGATGAACAATGCCAAGCAGTGTCAAATAAGGACTACAATTGTTAACGACCAATCTGGAAAATAATTTCATACAAAGACCTATATTTTATGTACCAAATATATCTATTCTTCCACAAAGAATGACCAATTAGGAAATAAAAAAAACTCCACCTTTTAAATAAAAAAATGTGACGGTGTTCCATCATAATCCCTCTCTTCTTAACTCTCCTTGCAATCTAGGAATTAGTTCTCACCACAAATGAGAGTTGGTGGAGATGAACTACTTTAAATATGAGAATGAAATCAAGAAATATGATAAATCCCAAATAATACCACTAAGGAACTAACCTAACACAACCAATCCATGAAGATGGTCCACACACCTAGCACAACCAACACATGCTATGGATTTATGCACCTCCATCTCCATGTACAGTACAATTTATGTTTCAAGTCATTAAACTTAAGGAAATACATATTTTTGAGAGATGTATGTGTGCGTGTGTGCCATTGAAAGGTAATTCCCAGTTATATGAAAAAGGTATTTCCTAAAATAACGAAATTGGTCACTATGAAGAACAAATACAACTTTATGAAGAAGATGATAATAAATCATGATAAATACTTCCATAAATATGCATAAAATGAGTTAAATTTGATAATAAAGTTGAGGCTTAAAAGAAACTAATCCCCCCATAATTGAACAATTTTGAGAAGATCTCAAATTTTTTATGTAGGATTTGTTGTCATTATGCAATCTTTCATTCATGCAGAAGTATCATAGAATGGGTAAAATGATGAAGAACATTGATTCATTAAAGCAATGGTTTACCATAGACACCAAGGACATCATTGGTACACCTTATATTTACCAACATAATCTCAATGGTTTGAACCATGCTTTTTAAATAGACAAGGATGTTCATGGGATTAAATTTGATGCGAGGGGTATTATACATCTCATTAATAGACGTGGGTTGAATTTGTTCAATTTTCTTGTAAATATTTAAAAAATAGATGATTGGAACAAGACCTAGATCAGAGATGCAGTTAGATTACTGAATTCTATTATCACTTTATTCAGTTATAGTTCCTTATGTAGTTATTAAGATTAAGCATTACTTCATCACAAATTTATTCAGTATTAGGTTCCTAAATTCTATCATCACTTTATTTGGTATTAGGATACTAAATTATATCTATCATCAACTTATTCAATGTTTGGTTACTAAATTCAATCATAAACTAGAACAATGGCCATATTCAAGGTGACTAAAGGTGAAACTTTAACAATAGAGCTAGATTGTTAATCACCTTAGGTATGAAAATGTCGTGAGCATTGATATTATCAACTAGGATTAATTGGAGCTCAATGATGAAGTTGACATGCTCTATTTGTTTTAAAAGATAGATAATTGGTTGGAAGAGGAATTCCAAGAGAGAAAGGTATAAGGGTTATGTGGTATATATGGGTTGTTAGTGCTTGATGTGAGTGCAAGACCCATTTAAACCAACTAATTATTGTCTCAACTTTGTCCCCACGAAGTATGAGGACAAATTTAGATATTTTAATTGTGGTCACAATAATATATCTAATGGACCATTAAATAGTGATGGTAGAATGGAACAATGTTTTTATCCCACAAGATAATTTGGGATCATTCAAAGTGAAAAACAAGGATTTTTTATGCTCCATCTTAAACTTAACTTCTCTTTCTTCATGACTTTGCATTAAAATCTCATAAACAATATGTATGGCATATTAAGGTCCCATGCAATATACTAATTGAGCCAATCCTTGAATATGCTACATATATTCTATTGAAAGGCGCCCGCAAGAACATGCTACCCAAATCTAATGCAATGGGAGTGTGCGAGCGAACCAAATAAAAAATGTGCACACACCTCCTAGATGCATGCATGTGCTCCCTCTTCGGCAGTGGTGCACCTACACATCGAATTACCAACGTGGGCAATAGGAGCAAGCACCCGCATGTGGACGCACACGCGTGTTGGGTGTGATCACACACAGGGACGCGTGTGCGTCCCTGTGTTTAAAAAAAACAAAAAAACAAAAAAGTGGGCATTTGTTTTTGTTTTATAGCCACTCGTGAGCATGCAAGGAGGAGACAATGACCCCTAAGAAGATGAAATAGACCCCCAAGGAGCCCAACGAACTTGTGAAAATTGCCTAAAACTACGTTGGAGTAAGGTAAATAGGGTAGGAATGCAATTTTTTTGTTTGTTTCATTGTTTTTATTGTTTTTAAAACAAAATACAAAATTAAAAAAAATTGAAAATCAATTGAAATGGGAAAAATTTGATATTGCAGGTACAAATTACCTAACCACAATGACAAATACCAATGAAACATCCCAAGAAAGGAATGAAACAAACCAAACAGATGACCCAAACCTCGAATTAAACGAAGAAAACGCCAAAGATGAATTACACGAGGATTTAAACCAATTAAGAATTTTGAGTGATGAACTGAAGAACACCAAGGAACCCTATCGGGTTTCCCTCGCCACATCAATACAAAACATAATAGAATCTATCAACATTTCCCACAGTAAGATAACCAGTTTGAGCGAATATAGGGCTCGAATGAGAGAGCATTATAGCATTGGTATATCCAAAGAGGATATAAAAAACCTGAATATCACAAAAGCCCAACTGTGGAGCAAATTTACGGATCCTAGAATAGGACAACCTCCAGATGTGAGGAAGAGGTGAGTTTGCATGGACTGGTGTAATTATCAGCCATGGAGAGAAAACTGGAGGAAGAGATGGTTCATGGTTTTCGACAATACTCCATGCAACAATGTCGAGGTTCCACAGTATTTTCTCAGGAAACTGTGGGATGAGTTTGTGTTAGGGTTCTGTTGAGGCCCCGAAAATCGCAGGCAGCAACAGTAAGGGATTCTCCCTAATCAATGTTCCCAACTAGCCCGTTGACTGTTTGGTATAGGGAATCCATCCGGTTTACGGTCCGGCTACCGTAGGTCAAGTAACAAAACAAAGGCTTTACCGGTTGCGGCCCGGTCCACCGAGTTTTTGTATTTTGACTTAAATTATGAAATACAAGTGCCTAGTTAACATGCATGATGATAATATGCATGGAGCAGTCACAATGTGATGCGCAGATTTTTACCTCTCGTCTTAAGGCCCATAAGCATCCAAATCACATACAACAAGAAAATAAACTAATTACCTAAACTATCCCTAGGGAGAGGAATTATCATTTATTGGTGAGTAATACATCTTGCACATGCATTATGAAAAGTTACAGATAGCTGATACTTCTTTCAAAACACATGAACAATTACAGATATTTAAACAACCAGATAGCCAATCGTTTTATGAACAACACTTATTACTCACAGTGAAAAACATCACAAAATATACTGAAGAACATTCAACAAGAACATAAGTTCAGGAAATCAAACACTCTCACAGTTAATGAAACACAGCTGAAAACGAAATAGTTCCCCTTCAACATTGCTCATTTAATCACGTTGATACATTCCACATTTCGCTTTCTCCAGCAGGCAAAAAATTGCAGCTTCTGATTTGTAAAACGAAGTAGTTCCTCTTACAAGCCAAAATGGTTTACAAATTTTCAAGGGAAAAAGTCCCTTGCTAAGTCCTAACTTTACAATATTTAAACTATCATAGCAGGCCTTTTGGTCTCCCCCCCAAACATGTGGCTTTCCAGTTTCTCTGACGTTTCAGAACCTTCTTTTTTATCTTTTCTGCACATGTTTGTGATGGGAGGGGTAACTGATGGACCTTTCAGAGCTGCCCCTTTATCACCATTCATTTTGTGTTTTCTTTTGTTTTTCCATTTTACACTCCTGCTGGTTTCGGCTCTACCTTCACCAAATGGTCCGTCTCCATTGACCCACCTTCGGAAACTACCTGCCATCAAACGACGAGCATCATTTGTTGGAAACGCATTTAAACCATAGCAGGGAATTAAACTAACTGAACGACTAATCCACAAGAAATGGTCATGTGCACCACTGTCATTCTACAAGTGCCGACCATACTACCTTGTCCTCCTACAGGCTTGTGATAGCAATACCAACAGCGGAAGATGGGAGGAAACCAACATCGGAAGCCAAATGGATTTCCCGGCCGAAACGGCAGAAGAGTCAATGTTACTGGCATGTGATGGGAGGGTGGGAAATACTTTGAATCAGAAGTCGGACGGGTTTGGACATAGAAAGCCAAATGGATTTCCTAGCCGCAACGGTGGAAGAGGAAAAACTACGGGAAAGCGGCGGGAGGAAACTCAGTCGGACGTCGGACGGACTTCTACTTTGGAAGCCAAATCACTTTGGGAGCCGCAATGGTGGAAGCGAAAAGGTTAGAGACAAGCGATGCGGGAGGAACAACTTAATCGGGGATTGGAAGACTTTGACATCGGAAGGGAAAAGGCTTCCCCGGCCACAACGGCGGAAGAAAATAGTCTTCGGACACGCGACGGAAAGGTTAACACACATCGGCAGTCGGGGATCTTTAAGCTTCGGATGGTCAATCAGATTGGGAGCTGCAACGGTGGAAAAGAAGCCAAACATCAGCCACCGAATTAACACAGGATGACGCCCGTTTAACAGAAATATTTAAGTACTTCGAAACTATAAAACCAACAATGGTTGAAACCCGTTTTCTTCTGAAACAGCGGAACTTCAAAGACAAAAACAATTTACCCCTGGCTAGGCATGCCAAACTCGCATCCACGACCAACCATACAATGATACACAGGAAATCTTTAAAACAGGCTGGAAACCAATCTTCAAAAATCATTCAACATAAAACACGACCAACGATTCAAGCATCCAGCGATGAAAACAACTTTAAATTATGAGGAGGGGCCCAAAATTCAGAAACTTGGGGAGAAAAGTTGCAGCTGCAACAATTGGCGATTACCTGGTGAACCTAGATCTCTGGGTGATTGTTCTTTGGGTGACAGACTGTTTCACAATAATGCATCTATTGAATCTTTCCATCTTTCCAGATTTCTCAAATGGCAGGAGTGTGTACCTTTAATCATTGATGACAGCCCAATAAGGGAGAGTGGAAACCAAGATTTTCAATTCTAGATAACTTTGTTGAGGCCGAAAGATGAGTTTCATTATTATTCTTATCTTCAGGTAACTGAAAGCTTGGACACCATAGGATTGTAGCACATGGTAAACAGAAATATTCGTTTGTTCCTCATTCCCATGCCATTTTAGCACTTTTTTGTGCTTTCGGACTTTTGTCCTTTTCTTATGAGTTCTCCTGAATGCCTTTCTTACTGAATTTAAATTCAGGATCCTCTATCCCGTAGTGTCCTTTTGTGTGAGTGGTGTACTTTCAAGTTTTAGCTCACGGATGGAGAGGATCTTTCGGCAATTTAGTACTTATGATTCAGCACCTGCTTTGATTTGTGATGCTTTCATAGGAGTTTTTGACTCTTTATTTTCCTTTTGGCGCTCGTTTCTTGGCATGGGATCATTTATATTTAATATACTGTTCACCTTTCTCCTTTCCATGGGTCCTCTACTGTCGCTCCTTAGAACATTTTAATTGTGACGTGGATGGAGCCTCAACATAGTATTCTAGACTCTCTGAATCCGGTTTATTTCACAGGGGTTAAGCAGGACTTCAATGCACACAGAATTATTCGAGAAAACAACTAAACTGGAAGAAATTATTTTATACAAAAAACACAGTCTGAGACCCAAATTTTTTTATCATTCCCAAACATTTTAATGTTCTCCATGCAATCGCAGGTTCATTCCCTTTATTAGAATCAAGAAAACAAACTAAAACAAACTGTAAACATGACTCAAAAGATAGCCAAACAGATTATTTATATACAAGACAGAATAAATCAAACAAACTCAGGAAAAATATGGCTTGAGGACCAAACCATTTACTGGTAAGTTCTATTCCTATCCTTGCAGATCTTGCAACTTATAAGTAGAAGGGCCAAGCTTTGCTGCAATCTGAAAAGGGCCTACCCACAACTGCTGAAATTTAGTGTGCTTTCCTTTCTCGTCATGGGGGTGATCCCATTTGAGGACTAAGTCTCCTACTTCAAAGTCTTTTGTTCCAGCTTTATGTTTGTCGAACCATCTCTTAAATGACTCTTGTTGTTGCTTAAGACGTTCTCGAGCTTTAGATCTAGCCTCTTCTGCTTTCAAGAGATTGTATATTCTTATTTGCAAAACTTCATCATCCGACCCCCTAGACTCTTGGGCTAGTATGGAAGATGGTAACATGATATTGGGAGGTAGGATGGCTTCCTTACCATAGACAAGGGTATATGGAGACACTCCAATTGCCGACTTGGGGGTGACTCTATCAGCCCAAAGGGCATTTGGTAATGCTGAGTGCCAACTCCTCTGGTTTTCTACCACAGTCTTCTTCAAAATTCTAATCAGATTTTTGTTAGAGGATTCAACCAGGCCATTTCCTTGTGTATAATAATTAGCCGAATAATGCAATTTTATCCCTTTATCATGAGCAAATGCAGTCAATTTAATTGATGAAAAGTATTTAGCATTATCAAAGACTAACGAAACTGGAACTCCAAACCTGGTCATGATATGATCTTGTAGGAAGCTGATGACTTCATATTCATTTATCTTGCGCAGCGGGATAGCTTCGACCCAGCGGGTGAAATAATCAGTGGTCGTCAGAATGTACTTGTGCTACAGAGAGGAATTTGGCTTTATTTCTCCAATTATATCTATCCCCCATTGCTCGAATGGTTCCGTGATCATTACAGGATTTAGGGGTGCTGTTGCTTTAGGTTGTCTCCCACCACACCTTTGGCAAATATCACATTTCCTGACATGTGCATGTGTGTCTTTGAAAAGCGTAGGCCAATAGTAACCTTCCCTGAGGATATTGCGGGCTGTAGTGTCTCCTGAATAATGTTCCCCAGTAGGAACGTCATGCAACTCTATCATTACTTTCTTCGCATCTTCCTTTTCTAAGCATCTGAGAAGAACCTCGTCATAATTTTTTCTAAATAATATTCCTTCCAAAATTTGATAAGATGCTGATTTAAGACGTAGCGCTCTTATTTGCTTGGAATTCCAATGTTCAGGTAACAGCCCTACCTGCAGGTAATGTACAAGGTCTCTATACCAAGACTCGGGAGCTGTAAACAAAGGACATACATCCATTACGTGTAATTCGGCCTCATCCTCCCAGGGTTGTTCTTCATTGTTCCCACTTTTAGTCATCAATTTGCACAACCCTTGACCTTTAACTATAGAGGCTGGCTTGAATTCAAGGTCTTACTCTTGAAGAGCTGTTACCCCATTGCCCCTTCTTTCTCCTAACTCTTTCTGTATGAAAAGGGATCTTACAGCTGGGTAGGGGATTATTACCTTGGTTCGATTCTTTAATATATAAGGCTTGAATTACTTTACTGCCTTAAACACTGCATAAGCTTTCTTATCAATGGTTGGGTAGTTCAATTCAGCCCCTTGTAGACCAGTACTCATAAAGGATATTGGGAATTCATCCCCCCCTTCTTCCTTTTGGGTGAGCACGACTGCCAGTGAATCATCGGATGCAAATGTATACAGAATAAAGTCTTTATTGAAATCTGGGCTTTTCAGGGAAGGTGCATGTGTGACAGCATTCTTGATTTTGTTGAAAGCATTCTTTTCAATCTCGATCCATTTGAATTGTGCATTTTTCTTCACCATCTGCTGCAGCGGTTTGACGGTCTGAGCGAAATCAGGCACAAATCTTCGTACGAAATTTATGGTTCCCATGAATGATTGCATCCCTTTTTTATTGTGTGGCAAGGGGATTTGTTCAATAGCCTTAATTCTCTCTGGATCAATGGAGATTCCTTGCTTTGACACTATTGGACCCAGCAACTTGCCCTCTGTGACAACGAACACACATTTCTTAGGATTGAGTGAGATACCGTACTTTCGACAGCCTTCAAAAATCTGCCTTAAGTGAAATGCATGCTCTCCTCTTTTTTTCGAGAATATCGTAATATCGTCAAGGTATACTACAATGCTGCGGCCAATCAATCCACGGAAAGCTATGTCCATAGCTCTCTGAAATGTTGCTCCCACATTTATAAGCCCAAAAGGCATCCTTCTGTAGGCAAAGGTTCCCCATTTGGTCCTGAACGTTGTCTTCAACCTGTCCTCCTCGACTACTAATACTTGATTGTAGCCAGAGAAACCGTCCAATAACGAAAACAATTTAGAACCTGAGACCATTTGGAGCAATTTCTCCATGGGTGGCACCGGGTAATTATCTTTATCAGAAGCTCGGTTCAGATTTATGAAATCCACGCATAATCTGATCTCTCCAGATTTTTTTCTAACTGGTACCGGATTTGATACCCACTCAGAGTGTCTGACTTTAAAAATGATTCTAACATCCAATAATTTCTTCACTTCACTCTGAATCAGTGGTTCCAGCTTCGGATGCATTTTTCTCAAAGGCTGCTGATACGACTTGACTCTGGCTTTGATGGGAATAATGTGCTTGATGATGGTGGTGTCGTATGTTTTCAAATATTCGTACATCCATGCGAAAACATCTTTATATTGTTTAAATAGACTGATGAATTTGTCTCTTTCTGCTGGTGAACAACACTTGCTGAGATTCACAAATTTGGGATTCATCTCAGTCCCTAAATTTATCAGCTAGAACTGTAGAGATGAGCTGTGGATCTTCACGTTGGATGGTCTTCTGAACTTTTCATTTAAATCGAACATTTTTTCTAACGTTCTGACACCTTTAGGAATGAAATTGTCATATTTCATCTCGGCTTGATGCTCTTCGTCGTCTATGATCTCTCCTTTAAACACCTCGTCATTTGTCAAACATTCTATGATTTTCTGATCATCGTCGAACACCCACAAGTTGGTGATCATATCCGGTACTGAGGGCCTAAAAAGCAGTTCGACAGAACACTGATTATTAGTGGGTATGAGTCTAGCGGCGGATGTGGCCAACAGATCAATAGCTGCGTTTTTAATTCTTGGAATTGAAATAATGTTGAATGCATTAAAATATTTAAGTAAATCCCATACCTCATTCTGGTAAGCCTTTAAGTGAGGGGAAACACAATGTATCTGATTCCGGATTTGTTTCACAATAATTTCAGAATCTCCAAAAACTTTTAAATTACTTACCTTTAATTCAATTGCCTTCTTTAGTCCCTGCACCAGTGCTTCGTACTCAGCTGTATTATTAGTGCACTCAAACTCTAATCTACACGAAAGGAAATGTTTATTCTTCTATGGGTCGATCAGGACACAGCCAGCCCCTGACCCTTCTAATGTCTTAGAGCCATCAAAAAACAAAATCCCAAAATCACTAACTACTGAAGGTGAATCTAATCCTACTGCTAAGCTTACTATATTACAGTCAATCTCATCAGCCTGTGAGAATCGAAGGATATTAGGCTGAGTTTCTAATGTGTTGCTGGCTTCTTCCGCTTGATAATTCCCTGGTTCCAACTCGATAAAATAGTTTCCCAGTACAGAATCCACTGGTACATTCTTCTCCTCTAGCTGAGTAACATTGTACTTCATGTGAGGCTCTCTTAGAATCTTAATCTGGTTTGGACTCCCTTTGTATGGAAACCAAAGATGGGACCAATCTGAGGTGAAATATCCATTTAATTTGGCCGACCAATCTCTGCTCAGGACAAGACCGTAAGCATCTGGTATATCAGCCACCACGATGTTAATAACTTGGCAAACTTTGTCATTAGATGCCAGACAGACTAGGACGTCTTCCATCTCACCAATTACCTTAACATCTGTCCTATCCAACTGAACCACCCTCCACGTGGATGGCTTAGGCTGCCCATTTATCTTCTTACATACTGATATGGGCATGACATTAACTGATGCCCCTGAGTCTACCAGACAATTGTGCATGTTATGATTGAAAATTTCAAAGGTGAGGAGGAACGGTGGATTTTTGCTTTTAGACTTACCTCCAACGCTGGTTTCTCCAATTTCTTCTTCTTCCTGAGGTTGATTATCCATAGGAAGCTTCTCATTTGATGCTTCAAGTGCTTTCAACAGTCTCTCTTTTTGCTGCGGCACTTTACACATTTCGAATAGTGGCACATTTGCTTTTACCTTTTTTAAATCCTCCACTATGTCATAATCCATCGGCTGCTCAATGGGATGGGGTTTATCAGCATTTTCTTCTCTTGAATTGGCCCGCACCTCATTCTGCCTAGGATCTTGGCTGGTAATGGCGAATTCTAGAATCTTATCAGCCAAGGATTTATTTTGAAATTTCTTCTTAACATTCCTCTGCAGCCTCTTAATCTTTGGGAGTATAAGACTATCTTCCTTGACCGTCCCTTGGCTCCTTGTGGCTACGTTGGTTTCCATAACGTCTTTGTACCCCTGAGTCTTTTCGTCTTCAGCATCAAATCATGAGACAGAATTCCATAAAGCCATGGTTTCTTCTTCCTGTTCTTTCGCAAAAGTAGAAGCATAATTCTCTTTTCTTTCTTCATCTTCTTCTTCTGTTAATCTAGAATCCAACATCTGATTCATGACCAATGTCATTGAATTTATCCATTGTGGACAATTCTTTTCAGAGTGGGGTTGTTGGTGGAAAGTGCAAAAATTCTCCATCCCTATCTCTGTTAAATTCATGGATGTTGTATTGTGCAGAGGAGGTTGAGACTGATTGTTGTCCTCTCTTTTCTTATAATATGGCTTATAAAACTTTGGTGCTTCCTTCTCTTTCTCCAAGTCTATGATTTTGTTGGACAACTTTTGCATCATTTTGGCCATATTTTCCAAATCTGGCGATTTTTCTTTCTTAGGTTTAGTAAACAATAAGGCTTTCCTGCCTACACCGTTTTCTCCTGACTACTCCAGATAGTCTTCAATACTTTCTCTTTCAGCTTCCACTACTTCAGCCTCTTCATAGGTCTCCATCAAAGTAGGCTTGGCCTTGCCTTTGGCAAACATGGCCAGATCAGGGCTTAAAGCTGAAGTATAATATTCAATCAAAAATTTGTCTGAAGGTTTATCTATTTCAGATAAATTCTTGAGATAGGCTACAAACCTTTGTGTGAAGCTGTGCACCTTTTGCTTTCTTTCTTTCTTCAACGCGCACAACCCTTTCATGAGAGCCACATGAGTTTTCTGAGTTGCATACTTACTTCTGAAAATTCTCTCGAACGTATCCCAATCAGGGATAGAGTTAGCAGGAAACCCAAAGTACCATGACGCTACAACTCCTTTAAGGGTATGTGGAAATAGTCTGCAGACTACATCTTCATGCTCTCTAGCCCTCAATCCTTCAATTGCCAAGTAGAAACTTTGTAGATGATCATCTACTAGTATTTTCTCATTTGGGTCGAACTTGGGCAACATCTTGTCAAAGGCTTGGGGTAGGTCGTGTAATGGAGGTGTCAGGTTTAATGGTGATCTGTCTCTCTATGCAGGTGGTGGATTTGGTGGGTTAGGTGGTTGGTTTGCGTTTACGCCAGCCATGAGCCTGGGTGGAGAGTGAGGGGGTGAACCAATGGGAGTGTGAGCAGGGGAACTGTGAGGGGTTTCTGGGACTTCTTGATTCAAAGGTAGCACAACTTCCTGTAAGGTTTTTTCTGCAAGTTCTTCCCAGTCTCCAACCAACACTGAGCCTTCCGCTTCAGGACGATCTTTCTTTTTATACTCTCTTCTGGGCAATTCAGGGATGATTGGAAATCCTCCAATATTCTTTACATATTCCCTGGTGTGTCTTCTCAGATCGTTAACAATTTCATTGCCAACAGAATATAGATGTTCTCTTTCTTCCAGAATTGGATTATGAAACCCACTGCTTTCAGAACTGTTACCGGTGGAATATTCTCGGGAAAACGAGTTTCCTCGGCTAGCCATACATTGGCGGCCCTCCTTCTAGAGCCAAAACTGTTGAGGCCCCGAAAATCGTAGGCAGAAAAAGTAAGGGATTCTCCCCAATCAACGTTCCCAACTAGCCCATTGACTGTTTGGTATAGGGAATCAATCCGGTTTATGGTCCGGCTACCGTAGGTCAAGTAACAAAACAAAGGCTTTCCTGGTTGCGGCCCGGTCCACCGAGTTTTTGTATTTTGACTTAAATTATGAAATGCAAGTGCCTAATTAACATGCAGGATGATAAGATGCATGGAGCAGTCACAATGTGATGCCCAGGTTTTTACCTCTCATCTTAAGGCCCACAAGCATCCAAATCACATACAACAAGAAAATAAACTAACTACCTAAACTATCCCTAGGGAGCGAAATTATCATTTATTGGTGAGTAATACATCTTGCACATGCATTATGAAAAGTTACAGATAGCTGATACTTCTTTCAAAACACATGAACAATTACAGATATTTAAACAACCAGATAGCCAATCGTTTTATGAACAACACTTATTACTCACAGTGGAAAACATCACAAAATATACTGAAGAAAATTCAACAAGAACATAGGTTCAGGAAATCAAACACTCTCACAGTTAATGAAACACAGCTGAAAATGAAATAGTTCCCCTTCAACATTGCTCATTTAATCACGTTGATACATTCCACATTTCGCTTTCTCCAGCAGGCAAAAAAATGCAGCTTATGATTTGTAAAACGAAGTAGTTCCTCTTACAAGCCAAAATGGTTTACAAATTTTTGAGGGAAAAAGTCCGTTGCTAAGTCCTAACTTTACAATATTTAAACTATCATAGCAGGCCTTTTGGGCTCCCCCCCAAACATGTGGCTTTCCAGTTTCTCCGACATTTCAGAACCTTCTTTTTTATCTTTTCTGCACATGTTCGTGATGGGAGGGGTAACTGATGGACCTTTCAGAGCTGCCCCTTTATCACCATTCATTTTGTCTTTTCTTTTGTTTGTCCATTTTATACTCCTGCTGGTTTCGGCTCTACCTTCACCAAACGGTCCGTCTCCGTTGACCCACCTCTGGAAACTACCTGCCATCAAACGACGAGCATCATTTGTTGGAAATGCATTTAAACCATAGCAGTGAATTAAACTGACTGAACGGCTAATCCACAGGAAATGGTCATGTGCACCACCGTCATTCTACAAGTGCCGACCATACTACCTTGTCCTCCTATAGGCTTGTGATAGCAATACCAACAGCGGAAGACAGGAGGAAACCAACATCGGAAGCCAAACAACTTTCCCGGTGGAAACGGCAGAAGAGTTAATGTTACCGGCATGTGACGGGAGGGCGGGAAAAACCTTGAATCGAAAGTCGGACGGGTTTGGACATCGGAAGCCAAATGGCTTTCCTAGCCACAACGACAGAAGAGGAAAAACTATCAAGCGGCGGGAGGAAACTCGGTTGGACGTCGGACGGACTTCTACTTCGGAGGCCAAATCACTTTGGAAGCCGCAACGGCGGAAGCGAAAAGGTTAGAGACAAGTGATCCGGGCGGAACGAATTAATCTGGGATCGAAAGACTTTGACATCAGAAGGGAAAAGGCTTCCTCGTCTGCAACGGCGGAAGAAAACAGTCTTCGGACATGCGACGGAAAGGTTAACACACATCGGCAGTCGGGGCTCTTTAAGCTTTGGATGGTCAATCAGATTGGGAGCCGCAACGGCGGAAAAGAAGCCAAACATCAGCCACCGAATTAACACAGGATGACGCCCGTTTAACAGAAAGCTTTAAGTACTTTGAAACTATAAAACCAGCAATGGTTGAAACCCGTTTGCTTCTGAAACAATGAACCTTCAAAGACAAAAACAATTTACCCCTGGCTAGGCATGCCAAACTCACATCCGTGACCAACCATACAATGATACACAGGCAATCTTTAAAATAGGCTGGAAACCAATCTTCAAAAATCATTCAACATAAAAGACGACCAACGATTCAAGCATCCAGCGATGAAAACAACTTTAAATTATGAGGAGGGGCCCAAAATTCAGAAACTTGGGGAGAAAAGTTGCAGCTGCAATAGGTTCCATGTGAAATAATTCGACATCACCGAGTTCCAGGGAGTCGGTTTTGGCTCAGCCCAAGATCGACCTCACGACCACTGAAACCCACTCAAAGGACCTCCTGCACCTAGGTGAGAGCCAAACCCACCTCCTGAACCCCCTAGGTTAGGTAGCAGGCTAGTATCCATGAGTCTATTAGATGTGCCACATGACACCTTCTTAGGCATACCGCATTTGTGGCTATGTCCTCGCAGAGTGAGCAGGATCCCCCTGAGAGAGACACTTCTGCATGGTCTACTGGTGGTGGGAGAGGGAGAGCAGATACAAGTGGTAGCCAGGTGGATCCATCCAGCTCGACGAGACCAGTGCCACATTGTTGTTCTTGTTGTGGGAATCCATGCCAGGTTCCCATGCAGGAGCATGGCACGAAGAGCTACCTACACTAGGTTAGTTATTGTTTTATTTAATGTCATAATTTCTAATAAATTTAACTTAGAATCAGATGATGATGACTTGAATTTTTTTAATGTACAACTATTTGGTTCTGAGTCTCCAACACACGGGTGGGAGGAGGCTGATTCCTTCAACCAAGATGGAGCAATGGCAGCTACAGAGGACATCGCGACACCATACACATAGGTAGTTTTCTTTCAGTAATTAAATTTAATGTTAGTAGTTAATCTTGTCGTCCAAGATATGTGTCTCTCTTGTAATTTGTTTTAATATTTTCATCGTGTTTATTGTTTATTATTATTGCTCTGCGATCCTACTTTTCTAACAAGGTCATGAGAGAAAAAAAATTCTACCACACTATCTTAAAATTCATTCAATTCCTTCAAAAATGGATGAAATGTTCTCTTACCTTAATTGGTAACAAGATAGGAAGTATGTTTGACATTGGTGAAAAAATGAGGGACCTAGAGAAAACTTATGTGGAAAACATTTACATGGAGATGCACCAAGATGATGTGTTAGATAATTAAATTGGTAATTAATGAATTGGGTCTTAGTTGTATTGTCAAGAATTGAATATGTGAAAATAACCATTATCTGCACAATATGCTACTTCTAATGGAAAATTAGAAGAAAATGTACTAAAAAGGGTATTCTCAATTAGGATACCTTAAAAAATTAGGTTTGAAATAGGAGGAAAAGAGAACTCATAACCATGTCAACTCTCTAGACTAGAAAGGAAATGAAGCATAAGCAAGGTTTACTAGGGCTTACTAGTCATCTAATTCATATATAAGGAAAATTTAGCATCAATAATGGATACAATTTTCAAAGATATAGTTATGGAAAATATGACAAACACTTACCCTACAAATCATCCATCCTTTGATATTTCACAACACAAGCATATGGTTTTTGAATATCATTCCAAGGGTTCGACTAGAAAGTCTAAGGAGTAAGCACATAAACTTTGTGGATATTCTCTAAAATAGAGAAAAATGTAACATCCCTCAAAATCATAAATTAAAAGAAAAATTATTATCCAAGTTTGGGACTTTTATTATCACTATCATATCATTGATGTTATGTCGCTTGATTTATTTGTGACTTCTATTATATTACTAAATTAGTTCTTGTCAATCATCGCATATTTATTTAAATCGTCGTCCCATATTTAGTTAATCTTGTCGTCAAATGTAGTTAATATTTAGTAATTGAATCTAATATTTTTGTGCAAATGAACAGGTGTCCATAGGATTGAGTGATTAGACATCCCCACCGGGAATCAGCAGGTCCCCTCGTGAGCAGGTATCTTGTAATAAAGTATAAATTTAATTTCAGTTTTGTTGGCTTAGATTTGTATAGTTATATTTTTGATGTACTAATACATTATGCCATGAATATGTATGCAGGTCCCACTACATAGGAACGTCAGTGTCACTATCTCTCCACCGAATGCCTTTTTCCCACCATATATTCCAGGTGTATCCCTTAGCATACATGTCCCTTTCCCTGCATCCCTCCCCACCCTGTTCCATCCATTCCTTGCCTCCCACCCACCACCACACTTCCATCCAACTCCCCCCACCCTTGCCCCACCCATCCACCCCCTCCCTTGCAGTTTCCCATGTTTCCACCTTCCCCCCTCTGACCACATTACACCATCCATCCACATTCACCCATCCCTCCACCCCATCCTAGAAATCATCCCCCTCCCCCATATTCCCCCACCACCCTCATTTCCTCTTCCAGGGTGGCTCGTTCCATTCTACAGCCAGTTGGTGTTTATCGTCGTACATCACCACTTCTCCCACTCTAGTTTACGCCCTCTCCCACCATGCCCCCTAGTGTTGTAGCCAACATCGATGTGGCTACATCCTCCACTATGCCATCCACCCTAGCATCAGATCAGGTTGGACAACCTAGAGCTCCACCTGCCACCGATGAAGACCAGCCGATTGCTCCACCTGCCAGCCCCCAGGACCAGCATGTTGTGTTCATGGTGAGGTTGATTAGTTTATGAAAATATCATGCAATATTAATGAAAATTAACATAGCAGTAAGTTGTATGACTTATCTTATTGTTTAAATATTGCAGGGTGGCATTGCTGAGAGAATTAGATCACGGAGGAGGGTAGCCCGCTCACCACTTACGGTCTCGTCTCAGGTGAGCTATTTAAAATTTGAAAATGTAATTTTTATCTTTAAATTGTGTTTTATACTTGTATAATTTCCTGTAGGATTTGACATTTGATTGTTGTCATTTTAGATCCCAAGGGGAGGTGGTCGAAGCAGCCAGAGCAATCGAGCTTCCTCTAGCTCGAAGAAGAGGAAGATCAATTTTGGAGTTGCACTTGGGAGTTCCGAGGGTAGGTAGGAGGATTGAGAGACCCTCCTATGTACACTAGCCATGATGTGGCATTTTGGCATGAGTTGCCATATTTTGTATAGGGCATGATTTGCCATATTTTTTATAGGGCACGAGTTGCCATATTTTGTATACGACACGAGTTGCCATTTTGGCACGAGTTTCCATATTTTGAATATGATTGAAAATTTTGGTACATTAATATATCATTTTGTACATCTTTATATTACTTTTCCTTTTATTACAGATTTGCATACATTATGTCAAATGCAGTAGTAGTTTACAGTTGATGCGCTTGCAATACTTATTGTTGACAAAGCAATAAAGTCCGTATGTTCACAATAAAATGCATAAAAATTTAACACTATAGGTTAGTTAACAAAAAAATACAAAAATGCATAAACGTGTACAATAACAATGATAATTGAACTCTAACTCCTATAATACCCTAACTCATATTGAACGAACATACTAACACCTACAGTCTTATTCATTGTCCAAATTGTAATAGAAAGCACTTGTTTGACTTTGGTATTTACATAGTAATTCTAACCTTTGGTCTTCTACTCCATTTTCTAACCTTAACTAACCCTAGGACTGTCTATCAAACTAGACTATAATACTACATTTTAGATAGCCATAAGACACACCTAAACCATTCTATTCTATCCTAATCCTTGTTAAAACCCTTGCCCTAGACTCCTACCTTTCCCTCTCTCTAAAGAAAGGCTTATTCCTTTCATTTCCACACTACTTAGACCCCCACAACTCTCCCTATATATCTGACTGTAATACCCATTTTGGACAGCCCTAGAACACCACTAACTCATATTAATCTTCCCTAACTTCTTCACTATAATATCCTATTTAGGGAATCCCTAATAGCCTTCTTACCCACCTATCATAGCCTAAGGTCACTTCTTTGCCTTCCTATCTTACCCACTCACTAACGCCTCACCTCAAATTTGTCCATAACCGAATTTAAAGTGGCACAAAGACACCCTAAAGGGACTGTATATAAACAATCATTCCCATCCATACTTAAACAAATTGTACAGTGGTATATAAACATCCATAACTTGGCAAAATACTAGAAAAGGCCTTGAATCGCTTGCAAGTCATTATGTCATCAAAAGCCAAGTGAATATACTTCTTATCATTCCTACTTGACTGGAAATTACATCATGGACTGTCATAAGACATTTTACTTGACTGGAAATTACATCTTGGACTATCATAAGACATTTTACTTGATTGGAAATTTGATTTGGTTTAACAGTCCAATTGGCTTGGAAACTTGTCACTTATAAAATTGTTTATCATTGATGTTTACTTAAAAATATTGTACCTTTGTCTTGACAAGCTAAAAAGTGAAATATAGGATTGTCATAATGCTAAATGCTTGGCTAGAAATAATTTTATGTCGATTGCAAAATAGGTTGAATTTGTATGTTATGATGATAACATCCCATCAACACCACTAACATGCTTCAACCACATGCATAATTGAAATGAAAACATCCCATAATGATAACGTCCCATAAAAATTGTTCTTCCTTGACAAATAAAAAATTAAACAAGTTCATGGATATGTGTCTTCTATAACGATCTATTGAGCTCTTGCAATTTTAACAATCTATTGTGCTTGTTGCAATTTTAACAATTTAAGGGTTAGCATGCATAACCTAGGGTTTCAGAATCAACGAGGAAACCCTAACCCTAACTGAATTTTAAAGGTTAGCATGCATAACCTAGGCTTTATAATCAATGAGGAAACCCTGACCCAAATGGTGTTTTGGGGTTAGCATGTATAACCTAGGGTTTAGAATCAAAGATGAAACCCTAAACCTAGGAGGGAAACCCTAACACCAACCCTACCGAACCATCTCTTGTGGGCTCTTATAAAGTACCTTTTTGTTTGTATATGATCATGCCTAGGATTTGTAGTCATATGTCACGTATTCTTTATAGACTAATCAAATGAAATACTTCAAAGCTTAAGCATGGATTACTTCACATAAGCTAGGGTTATAGCTTCATGAACACTCCTTTTATAAACCATAGTGAAATAAGTAAAACATAGCTCATCTTCATCTTACATGTGTTTTGGACTTGCCTTGTCCATATCAATAGGCCTTATACTCCATTTTCTAACCTTTACTAACCCTAGGACTGCCTATCAAACTAGACTGTAATACTACCTATTAGGAAACCATAAAACACACCACTAACTCATCCTAAGATACCCTAACTTCTTGACTGTAATATCCTATTTAGGGCAGCCCTAATAGCCTTATTACCCACCTATCATAGCCTAAGGTCACTTCATTGCCTTCCTAACTTACCCACTCACTTCCTATCTTATCATCCCTATTGATCCTTCCTTTGGTAGTGACATGTTCTCTTTGGGTGTACACAAGTGCATGATGACCTATCCAAAGGTTTTCACTTAGGATATCTAACGAAATAAACACCATTAAAGTTTACTTAACAAATTCAACCCAAAATTATCTCCAATTAGCATGCATAACCAATTCTAAAATCTACCCAATCATAAAGATAATATAAGCTAAAATTCAAATCTCCAAGTACACAATATTTGGACAACTAAAACAGTTCTTATGTATATGTATATATGTATATTTGGAAACCATAAGCGAAGCTAGCCCCAAACTATCATTGTTGTCATTAAGGTATCCACACTATAATTGTTTTCCTCATTAGGGTTTATAAACCATAATCATCTTTCATCATAGAAGTGTTAGCTTTTTAACATTAAGCTAGCATAATATTAGGATCTTTAACTAAGAGAACAACAAGCACAACAATCAAACACAAGAGACAATGAACACAGTGTCTTTCCTTGAGGAAACCATAAATGGAGAAAACCCTGCAACTTCCTCAGAGATAGAATCAGCACCAAGAGTGAAACCCAAAAAATAGTAAGATGATCTCTCGACAGCAGTAACCTCTTTCTTACTTGCCCTAGTGTCTTTCTCTTCCTCAGCTATGTGCTACAACTAAGTGTGAGTGAGTGTGTGATAAATAGAGAGGATAGCTCTCTATTTATACTGATTCCCGACTTAACTAAACCCAACTAGGGCCAACTTCACTAGGTGAGTCTAGTAACCCTAGTGCCCCGGAACTGCGGGGACTTTAACCCTTAGACAATAGGAGGGTTACCCACCTTGACTTGACATGACTTGTTTACATTATAGAAACTCCTGATAGGAACTTCAGGGCATGACATGACTCAAGTTCATTACAAATACATCCCGGAATAAACACCGGGTTACAATACGTAATAAATACAAGTGAATACATTCCGAAGTTACAATTACATCAACACTCCCTCTTAACTAGGAAGGTATTCTCTCGACACAATTTATCAGCACAAGTCTTCTTCTCTGTATCATCTGGATCATCATCGAGTCTTCGTCATTCAACTTCAATTCACCTTCATCTTCAAGTCATCTTTACCTAGATCTGGATCATCACTCTATCTGGATCATCATCACTGGATCTGGATCATCCCTCGATCTGGATCATCTCTGGATCTAGATCATCCCTTAATCTAAATCATCTCTACTGGATCATCATCACTCGATCTTCACGAGTGCTATCTCATGATTCTTCTTGTCACAGGAAGTTCTATAGATCCAGCCCTTTTTCATGTTGGTTGTAGGCCTAGCCTCCATTTAGGTCTTCTTCAGCACTTATATCTGAACCTAAGTCATAATGTCCCACCCAGCACTTACATCCGATCATGTAGGAACCAATCTTATAATCATATCAGAAAGGCATGCCCAACACTCACATATGACCATGTGGGAACACCTCCCACAACCCTGTCAGAAAGGCCCAGCACTCACATCCATCAACCAATGTCTAAAAGGCTCAGCACTTACACTCGGCCATGCGAGGAACCAATCCTCCATGCCGAAAGGCTTTGCACTTACATATGACAACCAATGTCAGAAGGGATCAGCACTTATATTCGACCATGCAAGGAACCAATCCTTCATGACAAAAGGGCTCTGCACTTACATCTAACAACCAATGTTAGAAAGGTCTGCACTCACATCTGATCTTGTAGGAACTAATCCTACAGTCATATTAGAATGGCCCCCAGTCCTAGACTGAGCTACCTGGTAACTGACCAGGTGCCTCCATTCCAAGAATGGCATTCACCACTTACTTATGACCATGTAGGAACTAATCCTATAGTCACATCAAAATGGCTCAGCACTCATATCTGACATGGAAGGAACCAATCCTCTCACCATGATAGAATGGCTCAGCCCTTACATCTGACCATGGAAGGAACCAATCCTCTCACCATGTCAGAATGGATTTGGGTCTCATCATTTCCCTTTGGAGGAAACCTCGATCTAGAGAACACCAAGCTTCTCCCTGAAGTACTCGAACTTCACCCTAGCCAATGGCTTCGTCAACACATCGGCTATCTGTTCCTTTGTCGCAACATACTAGAGCTTCACTACTCCCCTCTGCACCATATCCTTGATATAGTGATACTTGATATCGATATGCTTCGATTTTTCATGGAACAATGGATTCTCATAAAAATTTATGCAACTCTGGTTGTCACAATGTATACAAGTACCATCCATATAGAGATCAAATAAATTAGACAGTAGCTTCCACAGCCATACTGCCTCATAACTAGTTGAACAAGCTATGACATACTCTACTTCAGCTGTACTCAGTGCCACATAGGATTTCTTCCTACTAAACCAAGAGATCACACCTTATCCCATACTGAAGCAACACCCTGAAGTGCTCTTCCTATCGATGGAAATGCCTACCCAATTTGAATCAACATAACCTTCTAGGTTAATCTTCTGATTCACCTCATACTTGAGTCCATAATCAATTGTACCCCTCAGGTACCTCAGAATATGCTTTGCAGCAATCAAGTGAATGTGTCTCGGATCTGTCAAGAAGTGGCTCAAGGTGTTCATAGCAAAGCAAATGTCTGGTCTCGTGTTTTTCAAATACATCAAGGACCTAATCATCTGACGACACATCGTAGCATCAACCGTCTCTGATGAAGCATCACTCAATAACTTTAGGTTTGATTCCATAGGTGTGGTCATGGCCTTGCATTCCATCATCCCGAACCTCTTCAGGATCTCTACTGCATACTTACCTTGTCCGAGGGATATTCCATCCTCATTCTACCACACCTCCATGCCTAGAAAATAATGCATCATACCCAAGTCCTTGATTTCGAACTCGGCAGCAAGCTTTCTCTTTGTATCAGTAATCAACCCATCCATACCTGTTACAATCATATCATCTACATACAGTAGTAGCATCACTGGGTTGCCATCTTCAACCTTGTAGTAAAGGTTGGAATCTGCTTTACTTTTGGTAAAGCCCAAACTAGATAGAAAGCTATTCATTAGAGAGAATTTGAGGTCAAAATTGGGCCTCAAAAGGACCAAAATGTACTATAAAAATCAACCAATTACATTCTAGTAGATGACATCATCCCCCATGGTTGAGGTGGCATTGCATGAGTTAAGAATGCTTATTTGTCACATTTTCTTTGGTGGATGAAAACCCATAGTTAACCAAGGTAGTGGTACAAGTACTTTTAAGTCATAAAGTGAAGTACTCATAATAAAAGTCATTTCACACTTTCTCATAAAATAATATTATTGTTATTTTCAAGTAAAGTACTCACAATTCACTTTCTCATAAAATAATATTATTGTCATTTTCAAGTAAAGTACTCATAATCTATCAAAATGTCTTTTCACATTTTTTTATAAAATAATATATTGTCATTTTCATGTTTTTTTAATTTTAAATTATATATTCACTCAATTGTATTTAATATCATAATGTCAAACTAATATATATATATATAATCTTGTACTTTTAAAATAAATTAAATTCATGAATGATATTTATATGAAAAAAAATATGTTAGTTATGCATATAAATTAAATTCATTTTTGTTTAATTTTATTTACAAGTTCAAGACAAATAAATGCTAAAGGACAATAAATTTTTGGGAATTTACAATGAATCTTAGTCACACCATTGTAGAGTTATTTTATTAATTTTATCTATAGTCAATTTAGAAAAGTAACTCAACCATGGTTATTTATATTATGCATAAAAAGTAGTGTAGGAGGTGAGTTGTCATATATACCTACCCCATAAAACCCCTAACTCATAATATTTTAATATATCTTATATTTTTGTAGTACATCTCTTAGGAGGCCCATTTTTGACCTCAAATTCTCTCTAATGAATTCTGTTGTACCATGTCCTGGGTGCCTGTTTCAAACCGTATAGGGATTTCTTCAGTATGCACACATGAGACTCCCTGTCATGTGTCTCAAAACCAAGTGGTTGTTCTACATACACTTCCTCTTCCACTACACCATTCAAGAAAGAAGTCTTGACATCCATTTGGTGTACCATCCATTTCATTACTACAACCAGAGCAAGTACTGATCTGATGGAACTGTATCTGGCTATAGGTGCAAATATTTCTTCATAGTCTATTCATTCTTTCTGTGAGAAACCATGAGCCACGAATCTTGCCTTGTATTTCTTTATGCTACCATCTGCAATGTGCTTGATCTTGTAGATCCATTTGGAAGTTACAACTGACTTCCCTTCTGGTCTTGGGACAACATCCCAAACATCATTATTCATTATCGATTGATACTCTTTGATCATAGCATCCTTCCATTCTTTTCATTCTACTGCTTCTTCAGAATTAGAAGGTTCTTCATTGATAAACTCACATAGTAAAGCTACATATTCGAAGCAAGATCTGGTTCTCTTTCTTTCTCTATGATTCTCTTCTGGAGCCCGATATCTTTTCGCACCTTGGATAATTTCTCGTACCCAAGTAGGTTTCCTCTTGTGATGATTCTTCTCTTGAGGTGGATCTATAGGTCTTTGTGGTTCTTCAAATTCTCAATCTTCTTCTTGAATTTCTTCATTCATGGTTGTATCATGAATTCTGGGTGCTTCTGCTTCATCAAGTTCTTCAGCAGGTCTCTTTTTGGATTTGTTGTAAGTTGTGTCTTCATCAAATGTCACATCCCTACTGATGTCGATCTTCTTGAATCCTAGGAAATATATTCTGTAAGCCTTCGAGCTTTCAGAGTATCCCACAAATATACCCTTCTTTACTGAAGGATCTAGTTTTGTTCTCTTCTCTTTTGGAATGTGTATGTACAATGGATAGCCGAATATTCTGAGATGGGTGACTTCTGGTTTCTTGCTGGAAAATACTTCTTCAAGTGTCTTATTCTCGAGTACTCTGTGTGGAGTACGGTTCTGTACATACACCGTTGTTTTGGCAGTTTCTACCCATATATGCATGGGAAGATCCTAATCATGAAGCATTGCTCTTGTAGCTTCCATGATAGTTCTATTCTTCCTTTTTGCAACCCCATTCTATTGTGGATTATATGGAGTGGATAACTCCCTCTTAATCCCTGATTCTTTGCATAAGTCTTTGAATTCATTTGATGTGAATTATCCGCCATTATCTGATCGAAAGGTCTTGATCTTATTTTCTGTGTGGTTCTCGATCAAGGCTTTGAATTCCTTGAAATTTATGAAAAACTTCATCTTTGTTCTTCATCAAGTAAATCCATGTCTTTCTAGAAAAGTCATCGATGAAAGAAACATAGTATACATACTCGCTTAGTGAACTTGATGACATTGGTCTGCATACATCAGATTGGATGATTTCCAAGATCCCTTTTGCTTTTCTCTCGCTACTTGGAAATGTCTTCTTTGTATTCTTTCCTTTCACACATCCTTTGCAGACCCCTTCATGTTTTGCTTGAATTTCTGGAACACCTTCAATAGCTTTGATTGCAAGTGGTAGTGCTCTGTAATGCACATGTGCAAGCCTTATGTGCCAAAGTTCATTTGGCTCTACTGTGTCATAGATCAATGCTTTTTCTAGATGACCCTTCAATTTGTATAATCCTCCTTCTTGTTCTCCAATCACTATTGCATTGTCAATAGTCTTTCCTCTTGACCACATGAGGACTTGGCCATCTACAAATGCAACCCTCATGCCTTTTGCATCCAATGCCAATATGGATAGAAGATTCTTCTTTAGTCCTGGTACAAACAAGACATCTTTCATCTTCATAGACTTTCCAGAGTCTAGCTTGTAGGAGGATTCACCATTACCTTTTATGGGATATTGGTTGTCATCCCCAAGTTTAACCTTATGGGGTGAATTATGTTCGGATAGTTTCTCAAAGGATTCCTTGAAACTTGTCATTTATTTGGAAGCCCCACTGTCAATAAGCCAATCTTTGCTTCCATGAGTGACAGTTCTCGTGAGAGCAGAGATCAGAGCATAGTCATCTTCACTTGAAGAGTCTTGACTTTCTTGTTTTACTTTCTTCCTGGGAGGATCATCATCCTCAGCAGTGTGAGCATGATGTATTCTTTTTGAATTCTTCTTCTTCTTGGATCCATTCTTATTCATGGGACAATTTCTATCAAAGTGTCCTATTTCATCGCATTTATAACATCTGATCTTGGATGGATCCCTTCTTACAGGATTATTTTTCTGATGAGAATGGTTACCTTGGTGATTATGATTTTCCTTTTTTCCTTTCCTGGATTGTATTGTGAGAGCTTTATCTTCATTTCCCATCTTTTCTTCTCGAGCTGCTATCCAAGCTTCTTCTTGTGAACATTCTTCCCATAGTCTACTGAAATTAACTAACTTCTTCCTAGCATAGATTCCTTGGATGAAAGAATCCCATGACCTAGGGAGGCCATTCAAGGTTGTCATCACAATTTCTGCATTCTCCACTTCTTCATCTACTGCTTCTAGCTATTCTTTGATCTGGGAGATCCTTGTGAAGTATGACTAGATGGTGTCCTCATTCTGGATATTGACATTCTTCAACTGGTTCCTTAGAGTCATCTTCCGATTGATGTTCTTCCCTTCAAACAATTTGGTTAGGGCATCAAACATGGCTTTAGGTGTCTTGAGGGAGGACACCTGTGGTATGAGGTTATCCTTGATAGAATCAACAATGATTCTCTTTTCCATAACCAACTTCTTCTTATGTAAGGCCTTGGCCTCATCTCCCTCTAGAACTGGAACCTCCTCATATATGTAGGATTCCAACTCATTTTCTTCCAGGACCAGGGAGATCTTATACTTCCAGGCTTGGAAGTTATTAGCTCCCTCAAGCTTTTCATCAGGCTTGGTATGATGAGACATCTTAACTGAGAACCTCAAATGGAAATATAAAATATTTAGATCTTACCAGGTCAAGATGTCAGATCTGAACTTGGAGCTGAAATCCTAGAGTGCTGGTTGAAGAGCAGATTAGGGTTTTGCTTTTCTGGAGTTCTGTCCAACCAAATGCTTTGAATTTGATCCCTAACTTTGATTTTGGGTAGGAGATCAATCTAGGCCTAGGCTCACTGAAAAATTCCACTTCTGTGAAAAACCTTAATTTTCGACAATAGTGTCGGGTCCAAAATTGAAAAACCTTAGAATTGGATTCTGCTTCGACAGAAAGATGCACCCTAGGGAGGAGAGTTATTCCACCCTAATTTTGCTGAAAATATGTGGAGAGAGATCCACAAAGTAGGAATCCCTAGTTCCTGCAGCTACACAGTGTCTTCTTCTCAAGTTAGCTCTGATACCATGTTAGATTTTTAACATTAAGCTAGCATAACATTAGGATCTTTAACTGAGAGAACAACAATCACATCAATCAAACACAAGAGATAATGAACACAGTGTTTTTCCTCGGGGAACCATAAATGGAGAAAACCCTGCAACTTCCTCAAAGATAGAATCAACACCAAGAGTGAAACCCAAAAAACAACAAGATGATCTCCTAACAGCAGTAACCTCTTTCTTCCTTACCCTAGTGTCTTTCTCTTCCTCAGCTATGTGCTACAACTAAGTGTGAGTGAGTGTGTGATAAATAGAGAGGATAGCTCTCTATTTATACTAATTCTTGACTTGACAAAACCCAACTAAGGCCGACTTCACTAGTTGAGTCTAATAACCCTAGTGCCCCGAAATTGCGGGGACTTTAACCCTTAGACAATAGGAGGGTTACCCACCTTGAGTTGACATGAATTGTTTGCATTATAGAAAATCCCGATAGGAACCTCGGGGAATGACATGACTTAAGTACATTACAAATGCATATTAGAATAAACATTGGGTTACAATACATAAGAAATACAAGTGAATACATTCCGAAGTTACAATTACATCAACAAGAAGCACATGGCATTTCAGACAAGTCTAGCACCAGTTTTGACGTCAACATGTCTATCCTAGGATGATCCCTCAAACCCTAGGTCTTTGTCTATTGCATCAACACAAGCACCAAGACCTCCATGGAAAATCAACTAAACTTAAAAAAGTATTCTTCTGAGCAAGGAATGAAAAGAAGCTCGAGACTTATCTAGTTAATTTTTCGATGGTATTTCCCTAACCTCCATGTATCACACAAGAACAAGAATGCAATATCACCAAATACATTAGCTCTTTTCTTTGTATCTTCTATAGGGTTGGAACCCTAATTCTACCTCCTTTTCCTTCACAACAAGAGCTATAGATTCTACAAGACAACCATTGATTCCTCTAGTATTATATCTCCTTCTCCAAGGTTTACTTACATATATAAACCCTAGTGTCCTCATCCATATCCAAGTTTCATCATGTAATGCATTCCTCCTCTAGTTGTGGTACACATCTTCTTGTTTCCAATGCTCCTCGACATATGTGTCAGAAGTGGTTACAATGCTCCAATGCTTATCCTCAATATGTATGCCAAGGTGGTTACTATGCTCATTTATTCTCCTGAACATGTGTGTTAAGGTGGTCATTATGGTCTAATATTTCACTTCTCTTCATCCTAATATCACAAACCAACCCAAAAAAATAAACCCTAGTCCAAGTGTACGTTAACACCATGAAGATACATCCCTTTAGGGAACTCTTCCCAAGCATATAACATATCCAGAACCTCTTATTAAAACAAATTACAACATCAATACATCTACTGAGAAAAACCCTAGTTTATGAAATCGATGCACAATGGAGTCACTGGGCCATGCAAACATGGCGGAGAGGGCCTAGTAGAGGTAATAGCATGCCAAGAGACCAATGAAGTTGACAGCTCATCGATCTGACCTCCGGTTGCTGAGTTATGTCGAGTTGCAAGTCACATGAAAATGTCATTTAGGGACACTTGGTCTCGCTCGGTCTGGGAGAGAAAAAATGAACATAGCAGCAATATTGCATGTCGTTGGATTTGACAGGTGTGTATGGCCACTGCTGATATGGGAACACCACCAAGACTGGCATGGTGGATGGTTTTTTAGAGTCGACCCACCAATGCGAGAGTTGCATTGAAGGAAACTAAGCAAAACCCTAGTTTACAAAACCGATGAACCATGGAGTCACTTGGCCATGGAAACATGGTGGAGAGGGCCCACTAGAGGTAATGGCATGCCAAAGACCAACGAAGTCGATGACTCATCGATCCAACCTCTGGTTACTGAGTTATGTCGAGTTGCAAGTTGCATGAAAATGTCGTTCAGGGACACTTGGTCACTCTCGGTCTGGGAGTGAAAAACCAAATGGAGCAACAAGATTGCATGCTGTTGGATCTGATAGGTGTGTATGTCTAATGCCGATATGGGAACACCACCAAGACTGGAAAAGTAGAGGGTTTTGCAGAGTTGACCCACCAATGCGAGAGTTGCATTGAAGGAAACTGACCAAAACCCTAGTTTACAAAACCGATGCACAATGGAGTCATGGGGCCATCCAAACATGGTGGAGAGGGTCCACTAGAGGTAATGGAATTCCAAGAGACCAACAGAGTCAATGTCTTGTCTATCCGACCTCCGGTTGCTGAGTTATGTCAAGTTGCAAGTCGTATGAAAATTTCGTTCAGGGACACTTGGTCACTCTCGGTCCGGGAGTGAAAAACCAAACGGAGCAGTAAGATTGCATGCCGTTGGCTCTGATAGGTGTGTATGGCCAATGCCGATATGGGAATACCACTAAGACTCAAATGGTGGAGGGTTTTGCAAAGTTGAACCACCAATGTGAGAGTTGCATTGAAGGAAACTAAGCAAAACCCTAGTTTACTAAACTGATGAACCATGGAGTCACTAGTCCATGGAAACATGGTCGAGAGAGCCCACTAGGGGTAATGGAATTGTAGGACACCAATAGATTCGACGGCTCGTCAATATGAACTCTGGTTGCCAAGTTATGTCAAGTTGCAAGTCGCATGAAAATGTCATTCAGGGACACTTGGTCTCTCCCGATCCGGGAGTGAAAAACCAAGTGGAGCAACAAGATTGCATGCCATTGGCTCTGATAGGTATGTATGGCCAATTTTGATATGGGATCACCACCAAGACTAGCACGGTGGAGGGTTTTGTGGAGTTGACCCACCAATGCGAGAGTTGCATTGAAGGAAACTGAGCAAAAACCTATTTTACAAAATCAATGAACCATGGAGTCATTGGGACATTGAAACATGTTGGAGAGGGCCCACTAGAGATAATGGAATTGTTGGATACCAATGGAGTTCACGGCTTGTCGATTCGACCTTCAGTTGTCGAATTATGTTGAGTTGCAAGTTGCATGAAAATTTCGTTCAGGGACGCTTGGTCACTCTCAGTCTGGGAGCGAAAAACCAAACAGAGCAGCAAGATTGCATGCCATTGGCTCTGATAGGTGTGTATGGCCAATGTCAATATGGGAACACCACCAACACTGGAACGGTGGATGGTTTTGCAGAGCTGACCCACCAATGCGAGAGTTGTATTGAAGGAAACTAAGCAAAACCCTAGTTTACAAAATCGATGAACCATGGAGTCACTGGGCCATGGAAACATGATAGAGAGGGCCCAATAAAGGTAATGGCATGCTAGGAGAACAACGAAGTTGACGACTTGTCTATTCGATCTTCGATTGTCGAGTTATGTCGAGTTGCAAGTCGCATGAAAATGTTGTTGAGGGACACTTGGTCACTCTTGGTTCGGGAGCGAAAACCCAAACAAGGTAGAAATATTTCATGCCATTGGCTTTGATAGGTGTGTATGGCCAATGTCGATATGGGAACACCACCAAGACTGGCACAGTGGAGGGTGTCGCAGAGTTGACCCACCAATGCAAGAGTTACATTGAAGGAAACTGATCAAAACCCTAGTTTATGAAACCGATGAACCATGGAGTCACTGGGCATGGAAACATGGTGGAGAGGGCCTACTAGTGGTAATGGAATTCTAGGATACCAATAGATTTGATGGCTTGTCGATCTGACCTCTGGTTTCCGAGTTATGTCAAGTTGCAAGTTGCATGAAAATGTCATTCAGGGACACTTGGTCACTCTCAGTCCGGGAGTGAAAAACCAAATGGAGCAGCAATATTTCATGCCATTGGCTCTAACAAGTTTGTATGGCCAATGCTGATATGGGAACACCACCAAGACTGGCACAGTGGAGGGTTTTGCAAAGTTGATCCACCAATGCGAGAGTTGCATTGAAGGAAACTGAGCAAAACCCTAGTTTACAAAACTGATGAACCATGGAGTCACTGGGCCATGAAAACATGGTGGTGAGGCCCACTAGAGGTAATGGCATTCCAGGATATTAACAAAGTCAACGGCCCATCTATCTGACCTCCAGTTCCTGAGTTATGTCGAGTTGCAAGTCACGTGAAAATGTCGTTCAGGGACACTTGGTCACTCTCAGTCCAGGATGACATTATAATTGTTGGGAATGGTAAGAGAATTAATAGAAGGTTGAAGAAGGATTGGGGAAGTCAATTTGCAATGAAGGATTTGGGTCCAACAGAAGAAATATTGGGCATGATGATTATACATGACATAAGGAACAAAAAATTGTCATACTACTCAGGTGTCATACTCCATAGTGAGTAAGTCCAACTCTGATATCCCTTGAATGCGATTTGCTTTCCATCGATGTGGAAGGAAGTATACGAACGTACCATGGTTTACATTTCTCAAAGGACCTTTGGCCTAGGTTCAATTGTGTGTACTCATTCTTGAATCTCTCATAGAGTTCAGGTTGTGTTATGTCAAGGAAGTGTTTGACATGGGGTTCACATTCAGTAGAACCTTTTCTCAGCTTTAGAACATCTCTTTGATTAGATGAAGGTCTGGTATGATCATGCCAAAAATTTTGTACTAATTCCTTAACAACATCAATTAGCTTCATATCTCGACGAGGAAACCTGCTGGAAAAAGCCCAACAATATTTTCCACCTGGATTCTGCAGATTTTCTCTTATAACAGAGTACTTATGAATAGTTTTTCTATTTAATTTAATTATTTGAGAAGTGTGTGAAAGGAGGCGACATTTTCATGTGGACTTTCTTACAGATGATTCTGATAACACACGACGAGCTGCACAAAGATATTTAGTACGAGATGTCTTCCTATTGTTCAGGAATAAACACCCTTATAACCGAGGGTCTGGGGTTACCAACGTACTCTTAAAACTTGCAGAAAACCAGCTTTAAAGTAGAGAAAGGAAATAGGAAGATATAATGGACTCACCTGATTAACAATGGTTGATCCAAGCTTTGTCTTCTCCTGCTCTGCTCCCCTCCAAAGCTTTCAGGGATGAACCTCCTTCAGCTGCAAAGAGAAAATCCTCCAAATACAATCTTATACATGTATATATAACAAGTTAGATAAACAATATATAGAGTGATTAATCATAAATATTCATCAAACCATGATACATGAAATATATTCAACATGCATTTGGAATAAGGATTCTCTTTATTAACAATAGTGAATGAGATAAGTGTACAACCCAATGCCTGAAACAAGGACTCCTTTGCAACCAAAGGATTCTAAGTTCTGCTGCTCCAAAGACTTTTGAAGATATACCACCAACATAACTTTTCTCTCAAAGTATGATTGATTAATTCCCTCCCCAAGGCCTCTATTTATACTTAGGAAAATAGAGCAGTTTCGAAGGTTGAGGAGGTTGAGACAGTTAATATAGTTAATGTTTAAGGCTTAACAAATCTCCATTAATCATGTTTATTATTTTTAATGTCGAATGGAGGTGTATGCGAGTATTGATACTGGCAACCTGCGTATGACATGCGGGTTGCTATAAGGGAAACCCGCATACAGATCTGTACGTGGGTTGCAATGACAATACCCGTGTACAGTACGCAATATGCTATGTAGATAGTTGTGTATGTACGCTAGTTGTTGTGGAAAGAGTCGCGTACAACAATCAACATGTAAAAAGGGAAAATGGCAAGCTAGGTGGATAGTGAATGCATCTCATGTCATGCCCATCTATAGTGTTTTAGGCAACCTTCAATCCATAAATGTCCTTTTTTGTGCCAACAAATGCAGTGTCGGCACTCAGACGGAGAAGTACCATTTGGGTTGATAACAGATGCCCCCTAATGTGTGAGGTCAGAGGGAAGCGATGGCTGAAATACATTATAATCTTTATCTTTGGAGAACTCAGAAATCCATTGGAGCAAAGGTAGTACCTAAAACAAATACATAATAATGTCATATACAAAGTCATATCGGAGGATGCTATGTTCAATATACTAGAACACTAGCTCCTTTACAAATGTTTGATTACATCATATAGTACAAGTACAAGACCATGTATATTACAAAGGTGGATCGAAGCCACAATATACAATCATGATGAGTCTTCAAAGATCTAGAAGCTGTGTACAAAGGTAGAACATAATCTTGCGCAACTTAGTCCATAGAAAGGGAACTAAGGTCTTCATAAACAATCCCAAAAAACTAATACAATCCAAGCCATGTGAATAGATGTAAGTTGAAGTCGAACATGGAGAGGATTCAATAGTTTGTCAATAAATAGGTGATTATTGACAACTGAAGCAAAGGAATTCACTAATGATGAAAGTGAATCCAGAGGTACAAACATCAAAACTCTAGGTCTTCGTCATCAGGAAGTGCTGAAGTGGAACCATACTGTGATAAGGAAGGTAATAGATCCTCCAACGGATCACAAGAGTGACTAGGAGTTGGGTAAAGGAAGGGAGACACAAGTGATAACATATACGACAATGATGGGATCAGGATATAGATCAGACATTGAGTTAAGTCCTTGAACAGTGAGCATGACACAGAGATGACCCAAGGCAGATTTTAACTTTATAGATAGAAAAACTAGACTTATATGTCATGTAGGAGACATGATCATATTCCCCAAGTATAACGGACAAGAGGAGGAGTAATAAACTCAAAGTAATATCTGAACTGAAAGTGAACACTAAGACATGGGTATCGAAAAGGACAGAGAGTGCTATGTTCAAGGATGACATGTTACCACTAACTGAAAACAAGAGAAAACTTCTTCCTTACCTTCCCTGTGAAATTTTAACGAGTCCAGGGAAGTAAACTCGAGTCTCTCTTCATTTTTTAACAAGCTTGAAGAGAAGAGGGAATATTGCTTGATAGTGTCACTGATTCGTGGATTTAATGAGCCCGAACTAGTACATGCTCAGTCAGTGTTTTCACATTTAGAGAGTCTGAAAACTCCAAAGAATACTCCAGGGGGGTCCTTTTTCATCCAATTTAGTCTCTTGAAACCGAAAAAGTATAAAACATACCACAGAAGAACTCTCTTAACTTTCGTAGAAGAAAAGGTGAACCTTTTTCGTAATTAGTCAGGGAGGTTTGAAAAAGGTTAAATTACCACCTACCCAACGCTCCTTCAAGAACAACATAAAAATCTTGAGTTTTACGAGTGTGAAGGAAAGCAAGATCACTCAGAAAGATCCATTTGAGTACGAGAAATGGGGCTTACAACAATAAACTCGATGCTTTGTTCTTTAGTGTTTAACAAGCATGACAAAGTCATAAAGTACACTCGGAATCTTTTTCATGTTTAGGTCCAAAGAATGAAAAAGAGAAAACTAAGCTCATACCGGGAGTTCCTTTTTTGTTAATTTAGTCCCTTAGGTCCAAAAAAGTGATAAACCTATGCCTGAGAATACTCTTCTCAATTCTGTAGAAAAGAGAGTGATCATTTCTCGTGCTATTCCGCATGGTCCGAGAAAGAGATAACCTACCACCAATGCGGATGCCCGTTCACATATTCTTAATGAGCTTGAACGGACAAGTTAACTCGGTAGTCAAGTCTGTTTTTAAGGATTCAGACTTGGGCCTAAGAAAGTCCATAAGGGTAGGGAGTCCTATAAAGGGATAGCTTGTAAAAAGAGACCATAATGAGGCTGTATTTGGCGTGAAAAATAGCTAAAAGGATTCCCTTATACCTAACACAGTTGCAGCATGAGTATCGAAAAACAACATAGGTTCTAAATGGAGATACTCATGTGAGGAAGGCCCTATCCACGGAAGAACGATGGTATATACAAGGAGCTAATGGTTAAGAATACCATAGTCCGTGGTTAAAATGTTGATTACTAAGTTTAAGATGGAATAGTATAGATGCAAAAATGCATATGGAATGACATAAAACCATCCTATATGAGTAAAAAACACTTTAGAATGATGAAAAACCTGTTACAAGGACAAAAGAGATGGGATTAGTTTGATAAAATATGAACTATAGGCCAAAAAACGACTTAAGAAATATCATTTCTATAAATAGTTCAGAAAACTAAATAAAACTCACCATTTTGAATTTTAGCCATAAGAAGCAAATTTTTACCTCTACCTTAATTTGATCGGTGCAGGTAATCCAGTGGAGAAAAACCAATTCCGCAAGTATCAAGTAAGACTAGACCCCAAGCTCTTCACTTTGATCCTAGCAAATTTTAATTTTGAGTCTCAATTTCATATTTTTGAGTGCCCTTAAATAAGGAATGATGTGTACGCACGTTTGCTATAGTAAGACTCGCATACAAGCGTTCTATGTACGGGTTGTCTGAAAGACAATCGCGTACAGTACGCGACATGTCTAACTAGACAGTCGCGTACAGTACGCGACATGTCTAACTAGACAGTCGCGTACGCTGCGTGGAGGGTAAAAAGATATATAAAGAGTCAAAATTTTGAATTTTTATATGAAACTAATGCTTCACAATGGTTGATTTGCTAGGTGTGAAGATGGTTCTTGAGTGGAGGGAGCATGAGCACGAAGATTTGGATCAAGAATCACTCCAGGATGCCCCCACTGTGAATGTTTTATGTTTAAGTGGGTTGTTGAAATTCGTTTGCACATCACCTATGCGGGCCAATGTCCGCCTTCTAGAGTTCATGATAAACTATTGGGATCATGATTTGGGTATGTTCGACCTTCAGGGTGAGTCCTTGGAGATTACTTCTGAGGATATCTACTTCATTGCTTGTTTGTCACGATGAGGTGTTCCAGTTAACTTGGAGGGCACCGGTAGAGGCAGTGATCCTCTAAGTGTCCAAAACTACATTGATGTATTCTACGCACCGGGGACCCAAAAGAGAGGGAGTTGCATCCCTATTACACATATACGTGATATTCCCCTACAGGTTTTGGTAAGTACCATAGTTAGGGTTGCGGGATCATCTTCTCTTCATCTTGCCACACGGAACCAAATGAGGTTGACAGTGGACTGTATGCATGGGGCTTTGTATGATTGGTGTTCGGGAGTGATCCCGATTCTGAGAAGACAACTCTCGGACTGCAAGAGAGGAAGAAGGAAGAAATTCGGATATTCTAGCATTCTGGTGGCCTTCTTCTTCTTCGAGAGTGCCGGGGTTGAGCCCTGCAATACCTCTACCAGTTAGATCTCCTTGTCAGCCTAGGATGAGCAGGTGGGGAGATATCTTCCTCCGCCAGGGAGGAGGTGGCTCAGTGCAGAGTGTGTATGATGACGACTTCTACTTTTGGTGGGAGTGGTAGTTACCAGCACTGGAGCAGTTTCCATATGCTGGGATGGATTTCTGAGGTGATACAGACCTTGTCCTCCCTCTAGAAGGAGCATGGGGAGAGCTAGGTAATTTTTAATTTTCAAGTTTTAAAATTTTTATGAATTTTAAAATATAGGGATATATATATATGAATAAGAGTTCTAATCCTATAAACATGTCAAAATTCAGATATTGGACTGGTACACCTAGAAGGGAATCCACGTATGTTTGTTCATCCTGTCTTAGGAAAAGACCAGGGGCTTATCATGGTTTTGGAGGGAAAGCTGGCCAGGCTTACCCAAAGAGTACCTACTATGTGGATTGAGCACATCCCGACCATCATGCAGGAGTATGTGGTTGGAATACAACCCGTCTAGATATGCCCTTTTGAGGTGGGTACCCAGAGTTGGCTTAGTGTACATAGATGCTGTAGAGGCTACCAAAGCCGAGGAGGCCGAGGAAGCCAGAGTACAGGGAGACCGAGGGGACCAGGGTGGTCCTGCTTAGATCTAGGGCATTTTGATGGACTACGATCCATTTTTTGTATATTTTTGTATATTATACAATTATGACTGGATCTGAGGATCAAGAAATCGACCTATCTATAGATAGATATTCACACACACACACACACACATATAAATTGTCGGTTTATTTACATTTTTTTTATGTGTATGCTGTATATTTTATGAAATATGTGTTAGATGGCAATCCAAAATGTAATTAGCATATGCATAAGTCAATGAATTCTGATTTCTTGGAATGTAATTGAATGTAATGAACTCAAAATTTCTTTCTAATAACCTAACTTGCATGAACTGACTTAATAAAATAGGGTTTAGCACATGATAAGCTTAATTGAGCTGGGAAACCACCAGTTGAGAGTCCATTCAGACTTCCAACTGAGATCAACCATGTGACAAAGCATCCCATAGAAGCTCAATTATATCCCTATACTCAACAACATTATTAGAAGCAGGACCTATGCAAGGGCTCCTGAGGCAACTAACTGTCCTGAGGGAGATAAATGACCCATGCCACTGAAGCAAGATTACAAGTGTGGCGACTAGCGCCATCAATGAAACCTATGAACATCTTGAAAGACATCTGAAACAACCAACATATAGTATAAAAAACATAAACCGACGATCTAATGTACATAAAAATACATACAATAGAATACAAGAAAAAGTGCTAAGCCTAAGCATAGTACTTCTTTAGATAGAGCCCATTTCTAGGCTCATGCAGCTTATTCCCATCAAAATCTATTAACTCATATGCACCCTTTTTTAAGACTTTCGACACGACATAAGGCCCTAACCACATGGGCTTGAATTTTCCTGCCCCCAGGGGTTCCTTGTCTTGGTCCCAAAGCAAAACAAGTTCCCCCTTAGAAAAAATCCAAGGTTTGACCGATTTATCATATTGGATTTTGACCCTATTCTTGTGAGCTTGATTAGCTGTTAGCGCCTCTCTGTGCTGCTCATCAAGGTGTTCTAAATGTACTAGACATTCTTCAAGCTCTGTCGTATCGGGTAACACATGAATAACTATTTTCAAGGATGGGATTTCACATTCAACCGGGGTAACGAATTCCACTCCATGAACGAGTTGGAAGGGGGAGAAACCCGTAGCATTTTTTACATTAGTTTGGTACACCCAAAGGGTAGGGTATAGCATGATATGCTAGTTAGAACGGGATGCATCAATTGTACGTTTGAGGATAGTCTTCAAAGTTTTGTTAATAGCCTCAACCTAACCATTTTCCTGAGGATAATACGAAGATGAATGCTCTTGTTTGAATTCAAGCATAGTGGTCAGTTCCATCATCATGCTATTTTGAAAATGACTGCCATGGTCAGTGACAATCACCTTAGGTATACCAAACCGTGCTATAATCTGGTTGAACACGAAGAAAGCTGTCGTTTCCACGTCGGATTTAAAGGTGGGCATTGCCTCTACCCATTTCATAAAATAGTCTACAATGACAATGATATATTTGTGCCCCCTAGTCGAAGCTGGGTTGCACGTCATGTAATCAATCCCCCACTTCATGAAGGGGCCCACCGAGACAACGGAAAACAATGGAGCGGGATGTGATCGCATTTTTCTGGTGTAAAGCTGGCAAGGATGACAATGCTTCACTGCTTCCACACAATCTTTGAATATTGTGGGCTAGAAATAATTGGCACGTAGTATCTTCTAGGTCGTTTCTAACCCTGATAAATGACCCCCACATGCTCCACTATGGGAATCATTCAGGACAATCTCTGCTTCCTCATGGGTAAGACATCGACGCAAAATGGAAACTACCCCTCTTCGATATAGAGTATCACCTATGATGAGGTAGTTCTTAGCATGAAGGCGTAATTTACGTCGTTCCTCCCACGAGAAAGTTCCAGAATACTTCAAAGTCTGGAGATATATAAGTATATCTCCGTACCAGGGATCAGAGGTGGCTATCAAGAAGATATGCTCATCTAGGAATGAGTCATCCTCAATGACTACATCTTCTTCCGTTGGAAATTCTGCTATAAGATCAGCAAAAACTAAGGACTTTTTAGACTTAGCGGACAGGAAATCCAAGTCAAACTCTTAGATAATGACTATCCATTTGTTGAATTTTCCCCCAACGATCTGTCAGGACAAAACATACTGAAATGGATTCACATCCACCACTACTGTTGTAGTCCTCAATAAAATGTAGTGACGTAACCTATGAACAACATAGACAGCTGCTAGGGCCAATTTCTCGACATGGGAGTACATGAGTTCAGGCCCAGCTAAAGAACGACTAAGATAGTAAATGACATGCTCCTGGAACTTATCGTTTTCCTCGACTAGGACTACCCCAAAGGTCGACTCGAACACTGCCAGATACAATATAAAATCCCTAGAGTAATCTGGCGGATGCAGTAAAGGTGCCGACAACAAAGATTTTTTCAATGCCTCGAAAGCGAGTTGTGCAGTTTCATCCCATACAAATGGGGTGTCCTGTTTTAACAGGCACATGAAAACCTTGGTAATCTTGGCATAGTTAATGATGAAAAGTCAAAGAAAATTAGACTTTCCCTGTAGGCTTTGAAGTTGCCTGATAGAACGAGGAGGAGGAAGATTTACAATGGCCTCTACTTTTAATGGATCCACTTGGATGCCTCTATTAGAGACAATGAATCCAAGAAATCTTCTTGACTCGACACAGAACACACACTTGTGGGGATTCAAGCGGACCTTATAGTATCTGCATCGCTCAAAGATTAGACGCAAGTGATCTGGATGATCGATTCTTTTTCGAGAATGCACAGGAAAATCATCAAGGTATGGTTCGACAATGGATTTTATATCATGGAAGGAAAATTTCATTGCCCATTGAAAGGTTTCCCCAACATTTTTCAATCTGAAGGGCATTTTTTTGTATGCGAAGGTACCTTGTTGCCACCTTTCACACACCTGGGTCACATGGCAGAAATCTTCAAGCCACTCGGTGTGTCCTCGGGGGAAAGTCTAGAGTCAAGGCTCTCACCTTGTTCTTGACTCCTCTGTTTAGGCTCAACTCCTAACGGAACAAAGGGGGGTAGACCCTATTAAGTTACTAAGGAGAATTACTTAGTATTGTGATGTTTAAACTGATTGAGTTATTTAGGAGTTTACAATTTAACTGTAGATAATCACAGATGGCAAGATGTAAAAGATGAACACACGAAAGCACAATACTGAGACACAATATATATAAAGCAAGAAATTAACCAGTGCCTTAGAATGGAGTCAAAAATAGAATCAATATGCTTGCATGTGCTTGTAGTGAATGTTTTACGATTGCCTCTTGGTATGTTTTAAGTTAAATGTGAAGTATGAGTTGATTAAAGTAGGTAAAGGGGGGACTCCAGATATACCCGAGAGTACTTGGAGTATGTCCAAAACCAAATAGTCACGGATACCCACAAGGAATATATGGGCTGAATGGAGTCTCTGAGGCTATTGTTCATAATGCACCCGTAGGTGTAACAGAGATCGGTGCCTCGAGGTCAGTTTTTAGGAGTTCCCGCTTCCTTTGGGTATTTTTCCACCGTAATGGTTTGATCTAGGTGCTGGATTTTCACCTGATGGTTTGTCAATTTGTGATAGTGAATCCTAATTATTCTAGTCACTCAAATGCTTTTAATATAGCTTGACTGATTGGACGAACCAAAGCCAAGTGCAGAGCATACAAACCGGAGTCTTGTCAATTTTAGTAAATTTTGAGATGGGTGTTCTTGTTAAAAAAGAAAACCCTCCAGGAACCTCTTTCGATCCAAGTGGATCTCAATCAGGGAATCAAGGAGGGCTTAATTTTATAATAGCTGATGAAACAAATGATGAAAAGGAAAACACAGATACATAATTCCGGTTTTCTAATTAGTCCTACCACGCATCTCTTTCCCCTTTCGGGTCAATCGGGAAGTCGTGGGGTAAGTATTAAGATTACTTTGAAATATCAAATATGGAATATGAAATTGATAATAAATCAAAGTATACTACCCTGCAGATTAGAAGTACGCTAGTTTGCGAAAAAAAGGAAAGAAAAGCAAAAAAGAAACACGGACACAAATCTCCCCAGAGGGGATGTTGAATAGGCTCGAAAGAGCCTATTCGAAAGGACATTTTCTTTTTATTAGCAGCGATTTACAATATCAGAAAATTAAAATTGATGCACTTTGGTCCTTGTTATCTGAGATCCAAAGGCTTACAACAAGCTTGTAACAAGCTAGAATTAAAACACAGTGGTGGGTGAAGCTTCCAAGAAGCTCCGGGTCTTCCAAGAGTCGGAAATTGGGCAGAGTCTCCTTCTCTTTTTTGTTAGACCTACTAAAAAATTGCGAGAAATAAAAATAAAATGTGCCCAAACACACTTTGAAAGTGTTTTGGGTCACTACACTAGTTACAAAAAAAAACTAAGTAAAATGTTGTCAAGTTGGGGTAATCTAGTTTTGCAAAAAGGAACCAAGGAAAGCCGCGATTTCCTTGGGATATTGGCTTGCTATTGGAGAATATGAAACTTTAAAGTGCAGAAAAGGAAACTACCTTAAAAGTAAGCTACAAATTTTCTTTAAAATGCTTGCAAAAAAAAGGATAATTTCAGCTAGATCTCTTAAAATATAAATTTATATGCAAAATGGAATTGAGATCTAAAATTAAGAAATTATATTACTAACTAGATCTATATGTAATTTTCTTAATGAGACAGATCTATTCAATAAGACTCGTTAAAAGTAACCAATTTGAAGAGAAATTAAGATTTTGAAGGAGGAAGAGAGAGAAAGAGTGTTTGAAACCTGGGACTGTTGGGCTTTGGATTCTGCTTTGGTTGAAGACCAAGGGACTATGTCATTCAAAAGATCATGAAGATGCAAACCAGCTCAACCTCTTCTATAAGCGAGATGACCTGCAACTTAGAAATCCTTGCACAAACATATGGTTAAACATAGGTGCTGCTGGAAGAGATAATTGGAAAGCATGCAATTAAACTTAAAATACATACAGCTCCAATAGATTTGAAACAAGCAGTATCAATAACATAAATCAAACTAGAATAAACTCTTACCCTAACAGGAGGGATCTCTCTCCTTCAAGGCCAACAATTAACCAGCAAAAGTAGTGATGAATAAAACAGATTATACCTCATAAGAATTTGACAATCACCATCCACACATGAAGAGAATTACACCATAGATCTTGCCTCCAAAGATTCTTTATTCCAGAATAATAAACAATGCAATACAAGAGAAACAACACCTCAATCCCAGTTCTAACTAACTTGGAAGAGGCTGCTTGTTCTTTGATTTATACAAAAACTAGGAGATCTAGCCCAGGGGGGCGCAAATCCCTAGGAGACAGATCAAATAAGATGATAGAGAGTAAATCAATGTAGATTTGAAGCTGAACTGAGCCTGCTTGTCAATCAGGGGCTTGATTGAGCTGACACATCAACCCATAAACCGACACATCAGTCCAAAGAGCTCCCAGGAGAGCCCACACGTGTGGAGGAGAGAGAGAGGGTGCATTTCCCCATAAAGGATGCTGAAGATCCACTTTGGATCTGATTTGATCACCTCCTTCAGTCAAGGATTTGTCAGATCCAGTCAATCTGGTTCAGATCTGACTGATTTCAATCAAATTAGCTGAGAATACCCTGATCTAGGATTCTGTATTTGCTCCATTATTCATCAATTTATTAATTAAAATAATCAATAAATGATTTTTTGGGGATTTCTGACCTGAGTGATGGAAAATCACTCAAAAATAGGAAATAGTGGGTCCATGGGTTTACATGGTGCTCTCAGCTTGAAAATGAGCACCTACATGACTGAAACTGATTATTTGGCCCACTTTTATTACAAAATCAATTTTTCCAATTAAACTATTAAAAAATAGCCTAAAAAACCTAGGGGGAATTAGACATGTTCATATGACTCGACCATGATGCCTAGCATGTTTATACATTGAAACATAGACCATAATAACCTCAATAGGCCTAAATTCCAAGCCGACCACCCCAACTTTGGAGGTATGGAGTGAAAAACTCATAAATTATCAGTTGTTTATTCAACAACCAATAATAACCAAGGGAAAAAACACCCTGGGATGATCGGATTGACAAATAAAGTCTAAGAGATCGAGTCTTTTACAAACACTATCATGCTAGAAAATTTATTACAATTCCCCCATGGGGTATGAACATGTGATATAGTACAACAAAGCTTCCCAGAAGCAAGACTGAAGGTCTTCTGAAGTACGAACAAGTTATCCTTGTCCGGTTCACCAAGCTCACTTGATAAAAAACCACTAAGTTCAACTTAGGTGGTAACATACCCCAAGGAAAAATGAAAGTAGTTTTATGTTGGTCTTCCAGTTTTATTTGAACTTGATTGTATCCAGAGAAACCATCCATAAACGAGAACACTTCACTTCCCGTGCAAGCATCTATAATTTGGTCTATAAATGGCATGGGATAGTTGTCCTTAGGAAAGACTTTATTCAAATCTTTGAAGTTCGTACAGACGCGTATGGTCCCTTGCTTCTTATCAATAGGAACAGGATTGGATACCCAATCCGTGAGAGCTATGGGATAAATGAAACCAGCTTTCAATAGCTTTTCAAATTCAGCCTTCAGCCTTCACAACTTCCCTTCCAATGGTCTTTCCACCATGGATGACATCTATTGATAAGGCTACATGGTAAGGTAGGTGAATTTTAACATCAGATAAGTGAAATTTTTCCATGAGACTCAACGAGTCCATGCTACCTAAGGATGCTAAGAGGGCATCCCGCTGGGCAGGACAGCTCTGTAACACCTCTAAAGCTAACATTACAGAAGGGGTTTGGGCTAAGTCTTCAACCACAGAGTAGTTTGAAGCAGCCCTAGCATTAGGGTTATGCAAGGTATTCTTAAATACACCTTTCGATATCTTAGGCATAGTTTCAACAGGCTTCTCGATTGTGAGAGGGTTAGAAGTTTCACCTATAGACTTAACCTTCTCAGAAGTCTCTTTTTCATAATTTTTATTCCTATTCTATAGCAAAGTCGAAGATTGAACCATGTTGATATAGGGCAACGGAAGTTCCCCCTGCTACATTAGAAGTTGAAGCAGAGTTCTGCCCTTGGGGAAATGGATCCTTCAGGACATTTGGTTGTTGAGCTTTAAGCAGCTTCTGGGCTTGTTCCATAAGGGGACAAAGGTGAGTGAGGTGATCCTCGTGGCACAAATTACATAGGAATTTGGCCTTTTTCTTTTCCTTCTTTCCCCCATCAGCATTGTTCGCGGGTTTTTGCTTGTTTTGATTTTCCTCCCCTTTCTTTCCTCTCTTTTTCTTCCCACCGGGATACTAATTTCCCTTCTGAGAGGTTTGTGCAAAAACATTTGCACTTTGGGGTGAGGGGGCAGCCTTTGCTGCCTCCATCATAGAATGTTTGATGGACAATTGATGAAGCTGTTTGGCCAAAGATTCTACAGTGGGAGAGTTAACGGACCCAACCACACCATCGGCATGGGGTGCAGGCTTAGGTTTCTCTGCATCGTGGGTAGGCCTTGGTGCCTCAGGGATAATCTCATACAAGATCCTAGATTGTGAATAAATCAAATCCAATTGCTGGGCCCTGAGAATGGCTTCTTCTTCATTCGTCACTCCTGAAGTGGATACGTCCTTAGATATGTAAGGTAACAGAGATTTAAGGAACCACTCTAGTAAGAACTCATGAGGAATAGTGGCTTTAATAAGGCTCTTTTGGCTCCTCCACTCTTGGATATGATTTGAGATGTGGGTAGCCTTTTTTTGCCTAAAGTTAGATAACAAGTCCGTTCCGAAATCATATTGGACTGGAAGCTGAAAGTGGCTAAGAAATGCACTAGCCAAATCCCAAAAACTATTGAACGCAGCAGAAGGAAACTCAATGTACCATTTTGTTGCAGTGTTCATTAAGGTTCTTTGGAACAGCCTCAACCTAAATTAATCTTCATTCAGTGAATTAGAAGAACACCATAAATGAAATGTGGTGGCATGAGCCCCAGGATCTTCACCAACTTTTCCCTCGAATTTAGGGATGTCCGATGGCAATTTGGTGGGAACAAGTGGCCATGAGGGGTCATGCCTCACCGAGCCATTCATCAACTTAGACAAATCTAGCAAGTTTAACGTTGCCAGGAAAGGAAGCTTGGGTCACACTGGAGCACTAAAAGTGCCAGTTTGGGGATTAGATGGACTTGTCCCCGAATGCCCATATGTAAAGGTGGGGTGTCCCCCTGCCACCGATTGTGAAGTGGATGGATTACTTTGAAATAGATTCCATCCATAAGCCACAGGATTGTGTGTGGGAGGTGAAGTATAATAGGTTCGAGCCGTCCTAGTCGAAACTGGGGTTTGAAAAAAGGGAGTAGGTATCCCTCCGCTAAATAATGAAAAGGGAGAGCTCATGAACGGGGACAAGACTGGAGTTTGAAAACCGTGCCCGTAAGAGGTAGTGTTTCCAAACTGCACTTCTACATAAGAAGGTGATGGGCCTACATATGGAGTGGATGGGGGAATATGCCCCCCATTCCAAGGAAATCCTTGGATGAAAGCTGAGGATCCTACCGGACCGCTCTGGGCAGTGTGTGCAAAGGAAGAAGGAATAGTAGGTATACTGGGGATCCTAGTAACCATGTCATGAGAAGCACCTGCTAGGCTTATGGGAACCGGCGGTTGGACCACCCAGCTCACTGGAGTCAATGGCATAGTAGGTATGCTAGATCTAGGGGTACTTACCGAGGGAGGTAGTACCCCTTCAGCCGGAAAGGCTGAGGTGAAGGCAAAAGAACTTTCTCTCGTAGTAGACATTATCCTGCCCACAGGGACACCTAAAACAGGTGAATCAAAAGGCCTAACCTAGATGATCACATGATCATTTAAGTCAGTCAAGGGTGTGTTGAAATTCCTTTCAAACTTGTCAGCTTGCAAGTCTTATATCTCAACTGTATTAAAATCAAAATGGTTAACTCTAAGTGCCGGTTCACCTGGAACTTCACTCACTCCTATCGGTTCAAATGAATCGTCCGTGCCCAATCTCCACCTTTGAGGTGGAGGTGGAGGTTCCAATGTGATGAGATGAGGAAGGTATTGCAACCTTCGTGACCTCCTTATAGGTTGGTCCTCCATGATTGTAAATTTGATAATTCAAACCCTAAGGTTGGCTAAACACAGAAAAACCACAGATAAATCACTACGAAAATGCCTAGAGTCTCAACAGTCAGCAAGGGTACAAGATATGCTTTCCCTAAGAAAGCTGAAGAACAATTACTTGGCATCCTTGAAGAGGTTCTTAGGCACAAGCGGAGGAATCACCCACCACCCTCCTACACTTTCAACAAGGGTTACCTTCCAAGCCCGTCCAAGGTGAACCAGAAATAGCCTTTTGGTTTACCTAGGTATGAACCCTAAATGTCAAGAGACTAAAGGCTACCATAGCTATACCAACAGTCTAGGGGGGAAATCGCAAGCTTGACTCGTACACATGGGCAGGGTAGCTGAGCCCAAAAATCTGTCTAGGATAGAATCCCTAGATGCGTAAAAGTCCTGATTTACGTTTCGACAAGGAATCAGAGGGGTATCTCCTCAGTCCAATGCCTCCACACGGCCTCGTGCTTTACTCCCATTTGAGAGGATCTTCCTAGATACAATCGATAAAGATAAGGATTCACCTATCGAATGGTCCACTATGTCTGAATTTTAAAACTTATGGGAAGCTTACACTTTCTAGCCCACAAGTCTAGCCTAAGCTAGTAGGTGAATGGCCCTAAAAAACAAAAATTACTAGTAAATTTCAATTATTGCGTTCATTTTAAGGGCTATTTCTTTACTCAAAAGGAAGTGGAGTGAAAGACTATGATGTTTTTGACTCAATAAGAAATATAAAAGCAAAGGTGTATGTTTTCAAAGCAAATTATCACTACTTAAAACAAACTTCTTTTTTCTTTTTTGTAAATATAAATTGATGAAAAATGCAACGTTAAAGAGAACACTAAGACTATGTTTTTGTAGTTTTTTGAGATTATATTTTAAAAACTGAAAGCAAAATTACTCTATGAAAAATTACATGCAAAAGCTTGAAAATGCTTTCTTTTCACTTTTTAAAATGCTCAAAGACTACTATGCACCTAAATGCACCAAACTCGAGTATACTTGAATTAAATCAACTGTATAAAGCAAGCAAAGTGAAGTAAACATATTAAGAAGACCAAAATATCAACCAACAAGGAAAGACTTGAAACCCTAGCTTGGGTGGGCACAATGACAAGAAATCACTGAAATCACACAAAGGTAAGTGGCAAACCAATCACTATCCGAAGATAGAATGGGACAAACAGTGTCCAGAACCCTGATCACTGATTCATACAACCAACACTTAAACCTATAACCCAAACAGGAAAATTCAATTCAAAATGCAAACAAAAGACAATCCAAACAAAAGAAACTCAAGGGCTTTACAAGAAAGCACAAGGTGTGGCCAACAAGGTAATCAAACTGGCAGTGTAATGTTTATAAGGAAGACCAACCAGCAAACAAATTTTATAAAGGGACAGGGACAAGCAAAACCTAACCCAAAAATTCAAATGCTAAGGATTGTATGCGACTGTGTATAAGGGCAACCCACGTACTGTATGCGACTTTCCAAGAGAGAAACCCATGTATGCAGGCCTCTGTACGCGACTGTATGCAAGAGCAACCCGCGTACAGGTACACAATTTTCTAATAAAAAATAAATTTTTCAAGGTCTTCAAACACTACCTTAAGCATGAACCAAGACATAATACCACACACACAATCAAGGCAAAGACTGGGCAACGGTAACAGAAATAACCCACAGCAGTCTGGGCTCCCCAGCGGAGTCGCCAGTTCTGTTGTTAAGGAATAAACACCCTTATAACTGAGGGTCTGGGGTTACCAACGTACTCTTAAAACTCGTAGACAACCATATTTAAAGTACAAAAAGGAAATAGGAAGATATAATGGACTCATCTAATTAACGACAATTGATCCAAGCTTTGTCTTCTCCCGCTCTGCTCCCCTCCAAAGCTTTCAGGGATGCACCTTCTTCACTTGCAAAGAGCAAATCCTCCAAATACAATCTTATACATGTATATATAAAAAGTTAGATAAACAATATATATAGTGCTTAATCATAAATATTCATCAAACCATGATACATGAAAGATATTCAACATGCATTTGGAATAAGGATTCTCTTTATTAATGATAGTGAATGAGATAAGTGTATGACCCAACACCTGAAACAAGGACTCCTCTGCAACCAAAGGATTTTGAGTTCTACTACTCCAAAGACTTCTGAAGATATACCACTAGCATAACTTTTCTCTCCAAGTATGATTGATTAATGCCCTCCCCAAGGCCTCTATTTATACTTAGAAAAATAGAGCAGTTTTGAAGGTTGAGGAGGTTGAGACAGTTAAGATAGTTAATGTTTAAGGATTGACAAATATCCATTAATCATGTTGATTATTTTTAGTGTCGAATGGAGGCATACGCGAGTATTGATACTGGAAACTTGCGTATGCAACGTGAGTTGCTATAAGGGAAACCCGTGTACAAATCTGTACGCAGGTTGCAATGACAATACGCGCGTACAGTACGCGATATGCTATGGAGATAGTCGGGTATGTACATGAGTTTCTATGGAAAGAGTCATGTACAACAATCAACATGTAAAAAAAGAAAAATGACAAGCTAGGTGGATAGTGAATGCATCTCATGTCATGCCCATCTATAGTGTTTTAGGCAACCTTCAATCCATAAATGTCCTTTTGTGTGCCAACAAATGCAGTGTCGGCACTTGGACGGAGAAGTGCCATTTGGGTTGATAACACTTCCCAATCACATTAAAAGCAGATTGGAGATTTCTAACAATATGATTGTTAGCCACTGAAATTCTAATCATATTAATGCCCATAATTCTCCTAACAACAACTAAACAAATTGACTTTAACAAACATAGTAATAATTGACATTTACCTGCATCGCCTTTGGATTCAAAATATTCCTTCATTAATTTGCTACATTGCCAATCGATGGTGCATTTGGGAAACTTACCTGCAAGGCCTGACAGACAAATTTCATCCACATGGATACATCTAAGAGTCCTTTTTCTTGCAGTAGACAGTCGAGGTAGGGAAGGTGGACATTAGCTATGGATCCCAGGGCTTCTTTGTTGTGGTGCTTCATTCACATGCCGGTCCATATTGGGAGTGTGCTCGACATGGTTTTGGTCATCTTGGAGAGATTGAAAATTAATCATATCTCCTAGGTCCAACGCTTCATACTCAACGTCTCTCAATATACATATGTCTTTAAGAGCTTCAACATGGCTCGTTGATGGATTGTTTGTTGGAGACTGTGTTGATGTTAGAGCTTGAGTTGGGTCCATTGGATGCAACCGCTTCACCCGTGGTTCTGAAGTAGAGGTTTTTATGTCATCAACTCTATTAGGATCGGTCGTAGTATTAGTGGAAATTTCTGGACCATGTCTCACTCTCTCCATTTCCAACCTAGCCTTTTCTCTTACCTCATTTTCCTTTTCAATGGGCATATTCCTTCTAGTTTTTCTTGCTCTGTCATGTGAGTTTCCCATATCCAAAAGTTTCTTTATCAAAACTATGAGGTCAACCCCTGCATAAGAAGCAACAAATAAGGTATTAGTTCCATTATACAAGATACATGATGCGTTCCAACATAATTAACTAAATTACAGATATCAGTATGCTAATTACTGGCATTGATACATAAACATTAATTAGAGCTTTCTCTTTATGTTCGAACCAAATTTTCATTTCTATACTATACTTGAGTCAAGTAAAGAGAGTCAAGTTTGCAGGTATTACAGCTATAGGATTATGACTTCCTTTGTGTTCAAAAAGTATTTGAAGTCAAAAGAACATGAGTGAAATATTCTTCATTTCCAACACCTTCAGACGAGATGACATTACACGTGATATGCCACATTAGTTGTGAGGCAAGACATGCATTGGTGTTTGGATGTCTTGGGAATAAATTGAATAAATTACACTCATTAAGTTACAAGTTAACTATTAAGAGAACAAATTGACTAATTACACAATGAGGAGGTTACAAATCCCTCGAAAAAAGAGAAATCATTGAGGTATAGGCATCCATGTCAAGCTCAAAGGCATGTTATGATAAATCTAGCATGAAGAGGAGAGCATGGACAAGTTGGTGAACTATTCAATATGGACCCACTCCCATGATTGCTTCCAAGGTTTTTATACAAATTGAAGAGTCTCAATAGAGAACCTCATCTATGCCATCCTTGTGGGAAATCAAAATATATTCATGTGCAAATGATTATTGGTCTACATTGCATACTTCATCTTGTATAGAGAATATGGACAACTTGGTGAACAAGTCAATATGGACCCTCTCCCATGCCATACTTCAAAGGTTTTTTTTTTTTTAAATTGAAGAGTCTCAAGAGATAACTTCATCTATGCCATCATTATGTGAAATCAAAATATATTCATGTGCAAATGTAAATTAGTCACACATTGCATACTTCATCTTGTATGAAGAATATGAGACTTGTTTAGATGTGAAGTTGGGATTTATTCTTGTGAAATTAAATGTTGTCTATGAGAGAGATATTGTTGCAAGCATATCATAAAACATAAATCAATGAAATGATCTGAAATCTTGTGAATTAAAACAATTATTTACAATTCACCATACCTATTCAAAATGATATCTTCTTGCAATGAAAGCTTGTAGTGTGAATCTTTCCACTAACTTCCAAGACCACTAAATTTGTTTGTTATATTCCAAGAGTGAGCTTCTATCCAATATATCAAAGAGTGGTGATGGATTGTGAGTAAAATTCACGGGGTCTTCACATAGTGAAACTGTGTCATAGTGCCTTCGTTCGTGGGATATTAAAGAATACCCCTAATTTCACTAGATATTGAAAATTACTTACAAAAATCATTTTGTTGAGCCCCCCTCCCAATACATATTTCAAATTAAAAAACCCCTATTTTTACAATATATTCCTTATTTTTACTAAAAAACCCTTTTTATACCCCCAATACCTATAAACCCCCCATACCCTATTCCCTACCCCCCAATACCTGGAATATATTGACCTTATTTTTCATAATTAAAAACCTCCCAATATGAATGAACATGATAAGATATTGCTCAACAAGGTGAATCCCCCGTGGTAAAATTGCACAGTTTAGGAGCACAAAAATGCGTGAAAAAAAAAAGAAAACCCGTGAAAGTTGGTAGTAATCATAGGAATCCATATCTCTATTTTTTTTAACTAGTAATAGGTGTGCGCATGGGTGTTTAAGCATGCCCACGCATGTATAATACCGTGCGTGTGCATTTACGCGCATGCACAGTTAAATGCGCGTGTGCCCTTGCCTAACATTTAGAGCATTTACTCACTAACGTTTATCTCATTTAATCACTTTAACGTTCTTCAACAACGACTTCATATTCATGATTACTTCGAGTATTTTTACAATATAGTATTCACCATTACTTTCTTCTTAGGCCCATGGGTGCCATTATGAGGTCTTAGGCTCCTTTCCTATGGCTAGTGGAGGGTAAGGGAGGCCTCCAACACTGAGCCTATCATCATCATCATCATCATCATCATCATCATTGTTCCTCAACATCATCATCATCATCATCATCACCGTCATTGTTCATAATCATTGTCATCGTTTTCATCCTCATCCTCATCATCCTCATCATCATCATCATTGTTCATCATCATCATCATTCCTTTGAAAATGCTTGAAAATAAAATCAAAGCAAAGTTTTAACTAAACCTATCATCATCATCGTCATCCTCATCCTCGTCATCACCATCATTTCTCATCATCATTGTCATCATCATCATCATCATCCTCATCCTCATCCTCATCATCATCATCATAGTCACAATCCTCATCATCATCATTGTCATCATCCTCATCATCATCATCACCAACATTGTTCATCATCATCATCATCATCATCATAGTCATCATCCTCATCATCATCATTGTCATCATACTCCTCATCACCATCATCATTGTTCATCGTCATCATTCCATTGCAAATGCTTGAAAATAAAATCAAAGGAAAGTTTCAATTAAACCTATCATCATCATCATCATCATCATTGCTCCTTTTCATCGTCGTCGTCATCATCATCCTCATCCTCATCATCATCACCATCATTGTTCATCATCATTGAAATCATCATCATCATCATCATCCTCATCCTGATCATCATCATAGTCATCATCCTCATCATCATCATTATCATCGTCCTAATCATCATCATCACCAACATTGTTCATCATTGTCATCATCATCATCATAATCATCATCCTCATCCTCATCATCATCATCATAATCATCCTCATCATCCTCATCATCATCATCATCACCATCATTGTTCATCACCATCATCATCATCCTCATCATCATCATCATAGTCATCATCATCATCATTGTTCATTGTCATCATTCCATTGCAAATGCTTGAAAATAAAATTAAACCAAAGTTTCAACTAAACCTATCATCATCATCCTCATCATCATCATTGTTCCTCGTCGTTGTCATCATCCTAATCCTAATCATCATTATCATCATCATCATCGTCATCATCATCACCATCATTTTTCATCATCATGGTCATCGTCATCATCATCATCATCCTCATCATCATCATAGTCATCATCATCATTGTCATCATCCTCATCATCGTCATCACCAACATTGTTCATCATCGTCATCATCCTCATCCTCATCATCATCATCCTCGTCATCATCGTCATCATCACCATCTTTGTTCATCATTATCATCATCGTCATCATCCTCCTCCTCCTCCTCCTCCTTCTCATCATAGTCATCATCCTGATCATCATCATTGTCATCCTCCTCCTCCTCCTCCTCATCATTGTTCATCATCATCATTCCATTGCAAATGCTTGAAAATAAAATCAAAGCAAAGTTTCAACTAAACCTATCATCATCGTCATCATTGTTCCTCATCATCGTCGTCATCATCGTCATCCTCATCCTCCTCATCCTCGTCCTCCTCCTCATCATCACCATCATTGTTCATCATCATTGTCATCGTCATCATCATCTTCATCATCATCCTCATCCTCATCATCATCATAGTCATCATCCTCATCATCATCATTGTCATCGTCCTCATGATCATCATCACCAACATTGTTCATCATCGTCATCGTCATCATCATTATCATCATCATCATACTCATCATCCTCATCCTCATCATCATCATCATCATCATCACCATCATTGTTCATCATCATCCTCATCAGCATCATAGTCATCATCCTCCTTCTCATCATCATCATTGTTCATCGTCATCATTCCATTGCAAATGCTTGAAAATAAAATCAAAGCAAATTTTCAACTAAACCTATCATCATCATCATCATCATCATCATTGTTCCTCATCATCATCGTCATCATCATCATCCTCATCCTCATCCTCATCCTCATCATCGTCATCATCATCATCATCATCACCATCATTGTTCATCATCATTGTCATCGTCATCATCATCATCAGCATCATCATTATCCTCATCCTCATCATCATCATAGTCATCATCCTCATCATCATCATTGTTATCATCCTCCTCATCATCATCACCAACATTGTTCACCATTGTCATCATCATGATCCTCATCCTCATCCTCATCATCCTCATCCTCATCCTCCTCCTCGTCATCCTCATCACCATCATTGTTCATCATCATCATCATTGTCGCCATCGTCATCATCATCCTCCTCCTCCTCCTCTTCATCATTGTTCATCATCATCATTCCATTGCAAATGCTTGAAAATAAAATCAAAGCAAAGTTTCAACTAAACCTATCATCATCATCATCATTGTTCCTCATCATCGTTGTCATCATCATCATCATCCTCCTCCTCCTCCTCCTCCTCCTCATCATCGCCATCATTGCTGATCATCATTGTCATCATCATCCTCATCCTCATCATCATAGTCATCATCCTCATCATCATCATCACAATCATCATCGTCATCATCATCATTGTTCCTCATCATCGTCAACATTGTCATCATCCTCATCATCATCTTCATCATCATCACCATCATTGTTCATCATCTTAGTCATCATCATCATTATCATCATCAACATCATCATCCTCATCATTGCAATCATCATCATCATCATCATCATAATCACCGTCATCATAGTAATAGTCATCATGATCATCATCCTCATCATTGTCATCATCATCATCATCACCATAATTGTTCATCATCATAGTCATTATCATCCTCCTCCTCATCATCATTGTTGTCATCAACATCATCATCCTCATCATCGTAATCATCATCATAATCATCATCATCATACTCATAGTCATCGTGATCCTCATCCTCATCATCATCATCATCACCATCAATGTTCATCATCATCATCATCATCATAGTCATCCTCATCATCATTGTCATCATCCTCCTCCTCATCATCATAGTCATCATCCTCATTTGATCATCATTGTCATCCTCCTCCTCCTCCTCCTCATCATTGTTCATCATCATCATTCCGTTGCAAATGCTTGAAAATAAAATCAAAACAAAGTGTTTACTTAGCAAATGCGCGCACACATTTTTAACGTGTGCGCACAAAGTAGCACGATCGCACTTCTAGTGTGTGCGTGTTGTGTTTTAAATTACGCACGTGCATGATTTAAATTTAGAATTTTGGCGGCATCTTTTTTCCAACCTACGTGGTGGATGACTTGGTTACTTTGGTTTTAGGTTCGGGTTTCCCAACCAAGTGGTTTGGACTGCCTTATGACATAAAAACTTGTTTTGTACCACTTCTCCTATTTCGTGCATGATTTTCCATATGCCTCGCTTGTCCACTGCTAATGAAAATCCACACACTTGTGTAACTCTGTCTGTAGATTCTGAATATGTAATTTTTATTTAAATCTATTATCTATTTCTAATTTTTATTTAACTTTAAATGGACTAACGTCAATCTAACACAAAAGGTAGGCTATTTGCTTCGGCTATAACTTTTGATTGGCTCGCCTATTTAGAAAACGGAAAAGAACCCGCACAAGAAGACACAAAGACCTGCATCCTAAAAAAAATATCGTTCATTGACTATGTTAAGACCAAGATGTGGTGGACCAACGCTCGACCTTTTCATTTTAAGGCGTCATTGACTTCCTTAATTTGAAAAATAAAAAATATAACATAAATAAATATGGAAAATAACGCCACACTAGACACACCTGTTATCTAGAACTCTATATAATTTTTTTTCACAAAATTCCACCACTTGCATACCAAACGAGTGGACCAACACAAACATATTCTTTATTTTTTGGGAAAAATATAACATACCAACCTTAGAAGAACCTCTTTTTTGGGGATTTATGCTTAGTTTCCATAAATAAAATTTATATATTCCGGAAGGTAATCTGATTGTCCACGTTTCATATTCTTACACCATCTTTCAAAAATTTGTGTAGGTACCTCCAATATTGCTTTTTGACGTTTAGATTTCTGTTTTTCCAGAAGTCCATTGCAATGAACGCGTCATAAGTGACCGGCATTAACTTGCACCAGCCCTGAAACATAATAAGCTCTACATCTAAGCAGAATGGTGGTCTAGATGAGGATTTAACTTTATAATATTGACCAACAAAACAAAACATTTTTCTCCACATTGTGCAAATCATGGATGCTAGTTTTCACGAGGGAAAACAATCTAACACTCTCAATGCAACATTTAAAGAGAGTGTATGTTAGGATATATATTATTCAACTTCTCTCACCTTGATGATTTATATTATGACATATATACACTCTTAGATACAACATTACAAGGTTCTTATGGTGTTCCACCCACAACATCGACCTCGGTGCGGAAATCCAACCAAAAAATTGTCAAAATGTATGTCAAGTCTCATATTAATTTGTTTCTTATTTCATAATATATTATATATTTAGATTTGTCCTTTGGGGTTGGTCAAAGGTTCAAGTCTTGTTAATATTTTTATTTTTGAAGGAAAGTCTCATTGATAGGGCCTAATGGCCATTGTAAATATGTCATACAGTCCATCATCCTGAACCTCTTCAGGATCTCTACTGCATACTTCCTTTGTCCACACCTCCATGCCTAGAAAATAGTGCATCGACACATAACAGGAGCATCACTGGTCTTTAGCCTTCAACCTTGAAGCAAGGTTGGAATCCACTTTACTCTCAGTAAAGCCTAGAGTCATCATTAATCTTTCCATCCTGTCGTACCATGTTGATCCTTAGGATCTTCTGCAGTCACTCCCTCTGAAGCATCATACTCCCTCTATCTTCCATACTCTATGCACTGAAACATTTTGTACCGGAGTGACAAGTAGCTTCCTCTACTACTAATATTCTATGTATCCATCTAAGATCACTGGATACCAAGATCCTCTACCTTGAACTTTTTCAAAAGTTCTTCTCACACCCATCTGTGAGCTTGTCATCCTCTATCAACCTTGTAGCATAGGTTCAGATCTTCATCAAGCTCATCATGTATGTGTTATCCCATGGTTGTCTTCTGAACTCATACAAGGCCTTCTTTCATTTGCACACATGATTATGCATGTCATGTGACTTCACTTCCAGTGGCTGCAAATGTCTCTTCGTAGTCTATGCCTTCTAAACCACAATGTTTCCATCCACTGCATGATGGAACTACAAATTTCCCTTCATGAATCGATACTGCATCTTAGACATCATTCTTTCTTGAACTGATCTTCCCTTTTTTCTTGGAAGATTCTGCATCAATGATGTCGCTGCATTCATCATATTATTTTTCATTTTGAAATGTCGTCACTTGTTCTTCGGAACAAGTCTCATCTTTCTTTGCTTGTAGCTGATTATGTATGCAATCTTTCCTACAAGTCAAATGCATTTGTATGGTTAGAAACATTTCATAAGGAATATTCATATTGGCAAATTCTTATGCATAAATATATGATCATCCAACTACTTTAGCCAATACAACATTCATCCATATCTCACAGAACCTTTTCTAGATGACTTCCATCTCTACCAGGACAACATTGAGATTGTGCACTAATCCAATATGTCAGCAAAGAGGTTTCATTCTAGATAAGTAGCAATGGAGAGTTGTATAGCACCATCAGCTACTTACCCATCACATGCATATTAGTAGTATACTATCGTTAATGCAAACATTCTATCATGCATAATACATCAACTGAATATAAATAAATGCATAACAAAAACAATATCATGAAATGACAATTGAATACTTATC
>LPNX011085130.1:64870-87796 GCA_001517045.1 Pseudotsuga menziesii
AGCTTCATCATCTTCTTCATTCATGACTTCATCATTTCTTATCCAAGCTCTCAATATGGATAAGAGGTTCTTCAAGAATTGAGTCCTTCATATTCCTCATCACTTGAGGGATCTTCTTTCGATGGTGAGAGCTTGTTCTTCAATTGCTCCCATCTTCTCTTCTCTTCTTATGAGTCGAGGTTCTTCTTCTTCCCATAGTTTGATGAAAGTAATCACTTCCTTCTAGCACACATTCCTGGAATGAATGAATCCCATGATCCTGGGAGGCCATTCAAGGTGGACATCACCACTACTGTATTCTTCACTTCTTGTTTTACTGCTACAAGTTGTTCTTTGATTTGAGAGACCCTTGTAAAGTATGACTGCATGGTCTCTGCATTCTGGATCTTTACATTCTTCAACTGGTTTCTTGAGGTCATATTCCGATTTTTGTTCTTCTCTTCAAATAGCTTGGTCAAGGAATCAAACATCTTTAGTGTCTTTAAGGAATACACTTGTAGTACAAGTTGATTCATGACTGAATTATCAATGATCTTCTTGGCCTTGACCAAGTTCTTCTTGTGTAAGTCTTCTAGCCTTATCTCCCTCTGGAAATGGAACCTCTATACTCATGTAGGTGTCCAATCCATTTTCTTTAGAGAGATCATATACTTCCAGGCTTGGAAGTTGTCAACTTCCCCAAGCTTATCATCAAGCTGATGTGATAGATCTCTTTGAAACGAGAACTTCAAATGAAAATAACAAAAGATTAGATCTTACCATTTTGAGGTGTCCGTCCTGGTTCCGGAGCTGGCTGATCTAGGGTTTGTCATAGAAACCCTAATTTTCAAAACTTGGAATATTATAGATCTAATTGGATAGAAAGATAGATCTCTTCAAAATGGAGCTTTCCAATGTACTCCTTTTTTGAAAATAGTGGAGGGAAGCTCCCGAAACAGGAAGCTCTAGTTTTCCACTTTTTTTTGTTTTTTTGTTTTTTTTGTTTTTTTTTTTCAGAAATTCCTATTACTGTTTCTACAGTATCACCGAAATTATTCCTCCTCTATGTCTGAAATTTTGCATTGGGGTATCCTCGCATGTCCCAGTTCCAACACCATAGGTTTCATCAGAATTGGTTTTACCAATTGGGACTTATGGTCCTTTTCCCAAGGTGACCTGTTACAAGACTGTTTAGATCAGTGAAGTTGTACGGACTGTGACATATCACTGGTTCATATTCTGAGTCTAACTCTCAGACCATAGAAATTAAAGTCCGTGCCCTTTCTAGAACAACTTCAAAAATCTCATTTGGACCTGTGTAGCCCAATATATAGCAATTCTCCCCAGGTGTCCTATTTAGGGATGAATTCTTGAAGAGGCTGGAACCCTAACTTGGAGGGATAATATCTCCAATAATATAGTGAATCGGAGACTAAATTTTGGACACAGTGTAAATCAGGATTTTATCTTCGGCCTCTGCAATTTTTAGCTCATGCACCTTTTTCAATATCGGGATATAGCGAATGTACCAAAACGTAGCAGGTTTTGGTATTTAAGGTTTTTCTAGCTCGGGGTCAAACTAGGGTTTGACTTTCCCGGAGTGTCACCCAACCAAAAAACTTAATACAGGTCTCTAAACTTTGGTTTTTATGAGGAGATCAATCCTATGCTGGGTTGAGTCAAAAATTCCTCTTGTGTAGAAATCCCTAATTTCTGCACCGAAAACAGAAAATGCTCAGAATCGAATTCTGCTTCGATAAAAAGATGTGCCCTTCAATGGAGAGTCAGCCTAGCATAATTTTGCTGATGGATTGTGGAGAGAGACCCAAAAAGTAAGAATCCCTAGCTTCTACAGCTGCACAATGTCTCCTTCTCAGGTTAGCTCTGATACCATGTTAGATTTTTATCATTCAAGATAGCATTATGATCTTAGGATCTTTAACTTAGAGAATAACATGCACAACAATAAAACAAAAGCACAACACAAGAGACAAGAGAAACAAATAATTTTCCTCGAGGAAACCATAAAGGAAAAAACCCTACAACTTCCTCAGAGATAGAATCAACACCAAAGGTAAAACCAAAAAACAGTAAGATGATCTCCCGACAACAACAGTCTCTCTCTCTCACAATGAGAGAGCTTCTCCTCTCTCACTTATGTGCCATAATGAGTGAGTGTGTGTGTTCTAAATAGAGATACTCACTCTCTATTTATATTCTTTCGTTCACTTGGAACTCAGTCCATCATGTCGGCCTCAGTTAACAATTACTTACTAGAGCCGACATCTCTAGGAGTGTCTAATAACCCTAGTGCCCCACAACTTGTGGGGACTTTGCCTCCTTCGACCAACAAGGAGGTTTATCCTTAACACAATGGTGGGGATTATTGACCCAACTTACAATGAATCACCCAGGGTCGACTTCACTAGGATAGTCTAATAACCCTAGGGCCCCACAACTGTGGGGACTTTTAACCCTTGACCTATAGGAGGGTTACCCACAATGACTTGACATGAATTTATCATTATAGAAATTTCCCGGAATAAACATCAGGGTATGACATGACTCAAGTACATTACAATACATCCTGGAATGAACATTGGGTTACAATATATAAGAAATACAAGTGAACACATTCTGAAGTTACAATTACATCAACACTCCCTCTTAAGTAGGAAGGTATTCTCTTGACACAATTTATCAGCACAAGTCTTCTTCTCTGTATCATTTGGGTCATCGTCAAGTCCTCGTCATCTTCAAATCATCTTCATCTAGATCTGGATCATCATCACTCGATCTGGATCATCATCACTCGATCTAGATCATCACTCGATTTGCATCATCATCATTGGATCTAGATCATCACTCGATCTGGATCATCACTGGACATCATCACTGCTGGATCATCACTGGATCTAGATCATCACTAGATCTGGATCATCACGAGTGCTATCTCATGATTCTTCTCATCACAGGAAGTTCTACAGGGCCATCCCTTTTTCATTTTGGTTGTAGGCCTAACCTCCATGTAGGTCTTCTTTAGTACTTATATCTGACGTACTCGTCAGAAAGACACAACACTCATATCCATCCAGGATAGAACAAATCCTGCACACAATGATGGAAGAGTTTCGTACTTCCATCCAGGATGGAACACATCCTGCAGACAATGATGGAAGATTTTCGTACTTCCATCCAGGCTGGAACACATCCTGCACACAATGATGGAAGATTTCCACACTTCCATCCAGGCTGGAACACATCTTGCACACAATGATCGAATATTTCTGCACTTACATTCATCCAGGATGGAACCACATCCTACCACAATGATGGAAGATTTTCATACTTCCATCCAGGATGGAAACACATCTTACCACAATGACAAAAGGGCTCTGCACTTACATTCATCCAGGATGGAACACATCCTACCAAAATGATGAAAGGGCTTTGCACTTACATTCATCCAGGCTGGAACACATCCTACCACAATGATGAAAGGGCTCTACACTTACATTCATCCAGGCTGGAACACATCCTACCACAATGATGAAAGGGCTCTACACTTACATCCATCCAAGCTGGAACACATCCTACCACAATGATGGAAGGGCTTGAACTCATATCTAATCTTGTAGGAACCAATCCTATAGTCATATCAGAATGGCCCCCAGTCCTCGACTGAGCTACCTGGTAACTGACCAGGTGCCTCCATTCTCCTAGAGAATGGAAGTTTCCCTTACATTCGACTTGCTCATCGGAATGGCCAACACTCACATATGACATGGGAGGAACCTAATCCTTTAGCCATGACATAATGGTTTAGCCCTTACATCTGATCAAGTGCAAACACATCCCTCTATCACATCAGAATTGTTTCTCAGCCCTAGACTGAGTTATCCTGGTAAATGACCAGGTACCTCCATTCCTAGAATGACAGTTTCCCTTACATCCCTCTTACTCAATAGAATATCCAGCACTCATATCTGACATGGAAGGAACCAATCCTCTCACCATGATAGAATGGCTCAGCCCTTACATATGACCTGCTCATTAGAATGGCTATGGGACTCATCACTTTCCCTTGGAGGAAACCTCTATCTGGAGAACACCAAGATTCTCCTTGAAGTACTTGAACTTCACTCTATCTAATGGCTTCGTCAACACATCAGCTATATGTTCCTCTGTCGCAACATACTAGAGCTTCACTGCTCCTCTCTACACCATATCCCTGATATAGTAATACTTGATCTCGATATGCTTCGACTTGTCATGGAACACTGGATTCTCTGACAACTTACTTTGGTTGTCACAATGTCTACAAGTAGCATCCATCTGGAGATCAAATAAATTAGACAGTAGCTTCCGTAGCCATATTGCCTCACAACTAGCTTAACAAGCTGTGACATACTCTACTTCAGCTATACTCAATGCCACATAGGATTGCTTCCTGCTAAACTAGGAGATCACACCTGATCCCATACTGAAGCGACACCCTGAAGTGCTCTTCCTATCGATGGCACTACCTACCCAATATGAATCAACATAACCCTCCAGGTTAATCTTCTGATTCACATCGTACTTGAGCCCATAATCAACTGTACCCTTCAGGTACCTCACTGCATGATTCGCAACCATCAGGTGAACATGTCTCAATGTGTTCACAGCAAAGCAAATATCTGGTCTTGTATTCATCAGGTACATCAAGGAACAAATCATCTGACAATACATCATGGCATCAATCATCTCTGATGAAGCAACACTCAATAGCTTCAGCTTCTATGCCATAGGTGTGGTCATGCAGTCCATCATCCTAAACCTCTTCAGGATCTCTACTGCATACTTCCTTTGTCCACACCTCCATGCCTAGAAAATAGTGCATCGACACATAACGAGAGCATCGCTGGTCTTTCGTCTTCAACCTTGAAGCAAGGTTGGAATCCACTTTACTCTCAGTAAAGCCTAGAGTCATCAGTAATCTGTCCATCCTGTTGTACCATGTTGATCCTTAGGATCTTCTGCAGTCACTCCCTCTGAAGCATCATACTCCCTCTGTCTTTCGTATTCTATGCACTGAAACATTTTGTACCGGAGTGACAAGTAGCTTCCTCTACTACTAATATTCTATGTATCCATCTAAGATCATTGGATACCAAGATCCTCTATCTTGAACTTTTTCAAAAGTTCTTCTCACACCCATCTGTGAGCTTGTCATCCTCTATCAACCTTGTAGCATAGGTTCAGATCTTCATCAAGCTTATCATGTATGTGTTATCCCATGGTTGTCTTCTGAACTCGTACAAGGCCTTCTTTCATTTGCACACATGATTATGCATGTCACGTGACTTCACTTCCAGTGGCTGCAAATGTCTCTTCGTAGTCTATGCCTTCTAAACCACGATGTTTCCATCTACTACATGATGGAACCACGAATTTCCCTTCATGTATCGATACTGCATCTTAGACATCATTCTTTCTTGAACTGATCTTCCCTTTGTTCTTGAAAGGTTCTGCATCAATGATGTTGCTGCATTCGTCATATTATTTTTCATTTTGAAATGTCGTCACTTGTTCTTCGGAACAAGTCTCATCCTTCTTTGCTTATAGCCGATTATGTGTGTGATCTTTCCTACAAGTCAAATGCATTTGTATGGTTAGAAACATTTCATAAGGAATATTCATATTGGAAAATTCTTATGCATAAATATATGATCATGCAACTACTTTAGCCAATACAACATTCATCCATATCTCATAGAACATTTTCTAGATGACTTCCATCTCTACCAGGACAACATTAAGATTGTGCACTAATCCAATATGTCAACAAAGAGGTTTCATTCTAGATAAGTAGCAATGGAGAGTTGTATAGCACCATCAGCTACTTACCCATCACATGGATATTAGTAGTATACTGTTGTTAATGCAAACATTCTATCATGCATAATACATCAACTGAATATAAATAAATGCATAACAAAAACAATATCATGAAATGACAATTGAATACTTATCTTTATTTGTTTTGTGGGTAGACTCCTTCTTGATCCTTCCACTTCATCATCTTCTTCATTCATGACGTCATCATTTCTTATCCAAGCTCTCAAGATGGATAAGAGGTTCTTCAAGAATTGAGTCCTTCATATTCCTCATCACTTGAGGGATCTTCTTTCGATGGTGAGAGCTTGTTCTTCAATTTCTCCCATCTTCTCTTCTCTTCTTATGAGTCAATCTTCTTCTTCTTCCCATAGTTTGCTGAAAGTAATCACTTCCTTCTAGCACACATTCCTAGAATGAATGAATCCCATGATCCTGGGAGGCCATTCAAGGTGGACATCACCACTACTACATTCTTCACTTATTATTTTTCGCTACAAGTTGTTCTTTGATTTGAGAGACCCTTGTAAAGTATGACTGCATGGTCTCTGCATTCTGGATCTTCACATTCTTCAACTGGTTTCTTGAGATCATATTCCCGATTTCTGTTCTTCCCTTCAAATAGCTTGGTCAAGGAATCAAACCTCTTCGGTCTCTTTAAGGAATACACTTGTAGTACAAGTTGATTCGTGACTAAATCAACAATGATCTTCTTGGCCTTGACCAAGTTCTTCTTGTGTAAGGCTTCTAGCCTCATCTCCCTCTGGAACTGGAACCTCTATACTCATGTAGTTGTCCAATCCATTTTCTTCAGAGAGATCATATACTTCCAGGCTTGGAAGTTGTCAATTTCCCCAATCTTGTCATGAAGCTGACGTGATATATCTCTTTGAAATGAGAACCTCAAATGAAAATAGCGAAAGATTAGATCTTACCGTTTTGAGGTGTTTGTCCTGGTTCCGGAGCTTGCTGATCTAGGGTTTGTCACAGAAACCCTAATTTTCAAAACTTGGAATATTCCATATCTGATTGGATAGAAAGATAGATCTCTTCAAAATGGAGCTTTCCAATGTACTCCTTTTCTGAAAACAGTGGAGGGAAGCTCCCGGAATAGGAAGCCCTAGTTTTCCACTTTTTTTTTCTCTGCAGAAATGCTTGTTAGTGTTTCTACGGTATCACCAAAATTAATGCTCGTCTATGTCTGAAATTTTTCACTAAGGTAGCCATGCATGTCTCGGTTCCAACACCATAGGTTTTGTCAGAATTGTTTTCACCAATTTGTACTTTTGTTCATTTTCCCAAGGTGACCTGTTACAGGACTGTTTATATCAGCGAAGTTGTACGGACTGCAACGTGTCACTGGTTCATCTTCTGAGTCTAAATCTCTGACCAAAAAAATTACATTTTGTGCCCTTTCTGGAACAGCTTAAGAAATCTCATTTGGACCTGCATAGCCCAATATATAGCAATTCTCCCCAGGTGTCCTGTTTAGGGATGAATTCTGGAAGAGGCTGGAACCCTAACTTGGAGGGATCATATCTCCTAGAATATACTGAATCAGAGGCTGAATTTTGGATACAGTGTAAACCAGTATTGTGTCTTCGACCTCTACAATTTTCAGCTCCTGTACCTTTTCCAATATCGAGATATAGTGAATGTACCAAAACTTAGTATTTTTTGGTATTTTGGGTTTTTCTAGCTCGGGGTCAAACTAGGGTTTGACTTTCCTGGAGTTTCACCTAACCAAAAAACTTAATCCAGGTCTCTAAACTTCAGTTTTTATGAGGAGATCAATCCTATGCTAGGCTCACTGAAACATTCCTCTTCTATAGAAATCTCTAATTTCCGCACCGAAAATAGAAAATGCTCGGAATCGAATTCTGCTTCAACAGAAAGATGCGCCCTTCAATGGAGAGTCAGCATAGCATACTTTTTCTGATGGATTGTGGATAGAGACCCAAAAATTAAGAAGCCCTAGCTTCTGCAGCTTCACAATGTCTTTTTCTCAGGTTAGCTCTGATACCATGTTAGATTTTTATCATTCAAGCTATCATTATGATCTTAGGATCTTTAACTGAGAGAATAACATCCACATCAATAAAACACAAGCACAACACAAGAGACAAGAGACACAAGGAATTTTCCTCGGGGAAACCATAAAGGAGAAAACCCCGCAACTTCCTCAGAGATAGAATCAACACCAAAGGTAAAACAGGAAAATAGTAAGATGATCTCCCGACAATAGCAGTCTCTCTCTCTCACACTGAGAGAGCTTCTCCTCTCTCACTTATGTGCCCCAATGAGTGAGTGTGTGTGTCCTAAATAGAGAGACTCACTCTCTATTTATATTCTTCTGTTCACTTGGAACCTAGTCCATCATGTCGGCCTTACCTAACAATTACTTACTAGAGCCGACATCTCTAGGAGTGTCTAATAACCCTAGTGCCCCACAACTTGTGGGGACTTTGCCTCCTCCGACCAACAAGGAGGTTTATCCTTAACACAATGGTGGGGACTATTTCCCCAACTTACAATGGTGGGGACTATTGCCCCAACTTACAATGACTCACCTAGGGTCGACTTCACTAGGATAGTCTAATAACCCTAGGGCCCCACAACTGTGGAGACTTTTAACCCTTGACCAATAGGAGGGTTACCCATAATGACTTGACATGACTTTATCATTATAAAAACTTCCCAGAATAAACATCGGGGTATGGCATGACTCAAGTACAGTACAAGACATCCCAGAATGAACATCGGGTTACAATAGATAAGAAATACAAGTGAATACATTCCGAAGTTACAATTACATCAACAATATTTGTAGTCTTTTGTCCTTTTACCGTGTGCTACCTTGTGGATTTGTTTTCTTCACACCATTGGTCACTTTGGTCTCCACATTACCTTTATGCTTGGTCTTTGAGTTACTATTGGTATGCTTGAAGGGTCATGTAAGGATGGAATAGTTGAACCTAACTTAGGAGGAAGGGTATCACAAATATTGAAATGGACACCATAACCTTGTTGTAGGCCAATAATTCCATATGCAAAGGCTCATTTGATGGCATGGGCCCCACACATAGTCCATGAGTCCTCAAAGGAAAATACTATGTCTTCGAACTATCTATTTTGACCTTGGACTACATGTCTAAAGTTATTATAACCATCCTTAATGTACTAAACTCAAAATGACCATCATATCTTGATAACATGACAAAGATTCCCTTTATAGGACTTTTTATGGTGTCTAAGGGACACAATGATGTTCATTTATCATTATTTTTTTTGGAGGGGGGCGGGGGTAATGGCGTTAAAGATACAAAAATAAGTTTATATCTTATTTTGTAAATACACCAAATTAACAATTTTATATCTTATTTTGTAAATACACCAAATTAACACCAGATAGGGCAAAAGACTCTTTCTTATGATATCAAATGGCAACCCCATTTTGATTTTAAGCAAACCATTAGATATGGAATGTTTGGTACAAGCTGGCATGGGTGTTACATAGAAAAATCGGGAGAATGTGCACGTCTCATCATTAATTCGATACGCTGCACGAGTAATTACAGAAGCTAATCCATTAAATTCACATCATCCGAGATAAGCAAGTCTATAATTCGGCACTTTACAGATCATATGAACCCGTCTGTCCAAGGTAGATATTTATTCCTCCATCTTCACTTTAAATTCAATGGCAGCTCACAGTGTCAGGGAATCTGCCCAATAATTCGAAGAAGAATGAGTTCCTTGTCTGGAATCCATGATCGCAGGCCGAATCGCCAGCTCATGGGTATAATGATATAATAAAAGCCTTAACGATAGGTACAATTAACTAGAATCCTTCATACTGTTCCCAGCTAATTACTGTTACCTGCTAATAATCTGATTGAATATGATGAGGAGTCCCATGACAAAGGCTTGATCGATTCCAGGCTGCACCACAAGGCTTAATACGTCTTCTCCTAGCATGATCTCTGGTGTCGCTACCTTGCGTTTTGCCTGCGCCATTAAATCAATGAATGAATCAAAACCTGTATATTATACACTGCACAAAAGAGAACATTATCTATCAAACTAAATTAGGTCATATTCGAGGAGATCAGCAAACCTGAGCGATAATTTCTCGGGAGGCGCCGAATACTGTGAATAGGAAGCCTCGCTTGCAGAGTGATCCCTCGATTTCATAATCGCAAAGTTTAGTACTCTGTCTCTTGATAGGGTTTAACACTATCTCCTATGTATGCTTCCCATCTATTGTTCAAACTCAATCTCTGCTTAACCCACAAACAAAATCAGACAACTGAAGCATATCTAAAAAAGTGCTCAAAGTGCAAGATATTGGAAACATTAATGAAATTAAATACCTTGTGGAGCAAAGTGAGAAGAACGTTCCCCGCAGCATCCATGAGAAAGAGTTGGTGTCTGGCATCGTACGCGTAATTATCAACTCTGAAAACCAGATTTCCAGAGGAATCATATACTGTGTAGCCATTGCCATTGAAAACGAGAGATTTCTTCCACACGGTGAGGCTAGCAGGACAATCGTTGCGTGCAACAAACTTGTTTTTGTTGATGATCATCAAAGCATGACCATGACCTTGCCTGGTCGAAGAAGAAAGCGACACTCCTGGATGCACTTGACGCATCCTTCCTGCCTGCTAATTTCCTAGGAATATCGATCCCTTGAGAAACCCTATAAATCCAGGAGAGAAATCGGTTAGATGGAGGCATTGGGGTTGTTAGATAAAGTAATTTATAGGTAAAGGTTATGGAACCATCAGATCAATTAAAGCATATACGTTAGTTGTTTCTCAATAAATGTATATGGTAGAATACTTCATTATATTTATAAAGTCGGATCAATTAAGCATATAAGTTAGTTGTTTGCTCAATAAATGTATATGGTAGAATACTTCATTATATTTATATAGGTATTTATTTACAGTGTGTTTGAATTAGTTAGGGTTTTTATCTTATAGTTAGTTGGAGGTGATCGTCTAAAATTTTTCAAAGCCAGTTTTTGTTTTTTTAGAATTTGGTATTTTTTATTTTGTAAAATTTTAATGTAATTCTGTTTTTATTGTTTTTATTGTAATTTTGATGGTAAAAGTAAATTCACTATTCTTAAAAACCTTCCTTTCGAGCATTTAAAATAAAAGAGTTTGATAGCTTGATCTGGATTTTATCAAAAGTTTAAATTGTATTTTTATCAAAATTGTACCAAAAGAATAACCCAAACAGTAGAATTTTTAGACTATGCCTTAGTTTTTTTGGGGCCAAGAAATGCATTTCAAGGCCAAGAGATGCATTCTAACTCCTTCCCCACTCATCCTTACACACCTGTCAAGAAAATAAAAATAAATACATATTCTTTTTAAAAAGCAATAAAATATTCTTAAAAATAACATGTCTAACTCAAATTGGATTTAAAAAATCTACAACAGCATATATATCAAAGTACACAATTTAGATAAAAACTAAACAAATTAGATTAATTAAGTGCTACCTCACCATTTAAAGTAAAAAAAATTTGATCCTCTAAAAGCGTGATAGATCCTTTTTAAGATAAATATATGCTGGTTATATTTCAAATAAATATTAACAATCACATTTATTTAAAATGATATAAATTAATCAATTAAATATTTACATTAACATCATATTTAAATAAATCAATTTAATTAATAATGAATTGATAATTGATAATAAATTTATTTCTTTATATAAGTTATTAGAGTATTTGATAATCTTAATAATTTGGTCACCATATATTTTATTTTAACTCTAACCTTATATTTTTAACTTTAACCCCCACAAGGCACATTAATATAAGCTGATAAACGAAGTGCTTACAATAACTTCACAATCAAATAGGCCAGCTCTATTATTAATGAATGTATAAGTTTTTATGGAGGTGTTTGGTGATCTTAATTTGCCCTTCGTTAAGCAATACGTTTTAAATTTGATATTAATTATCATAATATTTTATAAAATTTTATTAGTTTGATGATGATGATGATGATGATGGTGGTGGTGGTGGTGGTGGTGGTGGTGGTGGTGGTTAACGTCCCGTGAGACCAAACTTTGGTCTATTAGACCTAAAGAAGAGAATTAATTAGTTTGCTTTAAAGTTATATTTCTATGGTCAAAGAGCTTGGAAAAAAAAAATCATGTGAATTGATAAATTGTTTGGATTTGAAAATTTTAAATTGTTTGGATATTTCCTAAAACACCAAATTCCTAAAACACCATGGGTGTAAAGAATTGTCATCTCTGTGACAATAGAAACATTGAAGATGAAAATCACTTCACTCTAGAATAGGAACATTGAAGATGAAAATCACTCACCCTCATTAAATCTCAGTTTCATAATCTTTGTTGCAACACCCACCTTCTTAGCCTTTTAACTTGTCAAAATTACAGTGACTTCCTCTTCTCACCAAGCTCATAGGAATACAATTTTAAAACAAACTAATTAATTGGTTTCTTTAGGTCAAATAAACCAAATTTAGTAACACTTTAACCATCACCATCATCATTATCATATAAAATTCATAAAATATTTGTTTCTAATATTATATCTAATATACATCCAATAATATATATATTAACAAACATCAAATTTAATAAGTAAATTGAATTTGAAATTTCAACCTTGATGCTCATGTATATATTAATCATAAAATACTTATTTCTATTCGTGCATATCGTGTATATATATATTCTTAGTAAAATTCTTACTTTTTATCAAAATGTCAAAACCATCATATTTGACAAATAGATTGGATTTGAAATTCGATAATGTATAGTCATAAAGTATGTTGAGAGTGCATTTCGTGTACATCCAATAGTATATATTCCTAGTGATTAGTCACCATGATTTATATACTATTCATAGAATAAGTATTTATTCCTCCACAGAGTCCATCGTAAGATTCTTATACGATTCGAAGTATCGTTAGGGTTAGGGTTAGGTTATTCCATCGTCTTCTGTGCTTGTGACATGTACTAAATGAATGATCTAATGGCGTTAGTTTGCGTGGGTCCAATCTCTTCGCATAAAAATAAGATGCTTGTTGTTTAATAGCGAAAGAACGGAGGGAAACGGGCTCATTGCATGACACGTAAACATAGCGTACAAACATTACAGTTCATAGCTATTAAGGCAATTACAATAGACAGGTTGGCCTATGTAAATGAACATTGATAAAACAGCCACCAGTGTCTATGTAATAGATCAATGAACAAATCACAAAGAGCCAAACGGAACCTGTGAGTAAACATTAAGAGAACTACATTAAATATGATTGGTATATGTAAATCGATATTAATCGACCAAATAGCAAAGAGCCACATGCAACTGGGTATAATCAATATTATGACACCGATATTACATCGTTTGGTAAGAGTAAAGGATAAAGTAAAAAAAAAAAAAAGAAGTTTCTTCGACACAGAAATGCTCACGCACAATCTTAGGAAGGAGGAAAGAAAAGAGCAAGATTGAGGAACTGCGAACGACTGTAGAAGTTTCCAATGCTTACAAAATAAAATAGTAATAGAAAAAATGGAACTAGCTAGATCCTTGACAACTTTATAGCCTTTTACACACAAACATTGATAACAAAGCTATCAATCTAAGGTAGCTATTTATTAGAGTTTAGCATTTTATGAAATCAGACAAAAATATATATTTATGTTCAATTTTGAAATGTTATAAAAGTATATTTTTGTTTTTAATTTTGAAATGTTATGAATGTAAAAGAAATGTAGTGAGTATATGTACAATGAAAAAATGTTTAGCTGTTTATTTTCAATTTTGAAATGTTATGAAGATATGGGAAATGTGCTCTCCAACTGGTCAAAAAAACATTTAAAAATAAAAAAATGAAAAATATAAATTATATATGGATTTAAATAAAATATAAACAAAAAATAAGCTAACTTAGATCCATTTTAAACCTAGATATTTATCAAGTAGTGAGAAATCTAAATAGTAAAAAATATACATCTCAAAAAATTAGATTTTTGTGAATGCTTCAGAAATCTGAGTTTAAAATGAATCTATGCTAGTAAATATATATACAATGAAAAAAATAATTAAAATAAGAAAAAAAAAATAAATAAATATATATAATGAAAAAGTAATAAAAATTAAAAAATAAAAAAAAAACAATTATTAAACAATATTAAATACATGCCACATAGATACATTTTGCCAAGAAACATAGCACAATGTTTATTTTTCAATTGCACAATGCTTACGTTTCCTTATGTGACATGTTATAAGTAATGGAGCAAAGTTACACAATTATCATATTCTAAAAGCATTTTACCTAGAACTAAAGTGTAGTGCTCATGCATCGCTATGTAAATACCCATAAGAAGTTGATATCAAAATCATTAGACATGAATCATTATCAAACCTCCTTAGCATAACTATACATGAGGTTGGAAATGCTATGAGAAAATGTATAATAAGAAACTATTTTTTTATTATGAAATTTGAACCATTTTTTTGTTATGAGAAAATGTATGGTGAAAAATCATTTTTTTATTATCAAATTGTTTAAAAAAAAAAGTTAAAATAATTATCAAATAATGGTATGATTAAAAACAAGGATTATATAAATGATCACAAAATGTGCTTGCAAGGAAATAAAGTGTAATGTCCAATATTATGTAGTGGGAGCATGCTATCATTATCACATAAAGTTAATTGTGCATCATTTTAAATTTTAAAAGAAAATGTTTAAAACATTGTAAATTGCTATCAAACTAGTTATAAAAAAAATTGAAATGAAAAGAATTAAATTGAAAAAACCAACATTCATAATTTAATAATTATGTGTTGGTATCAAAATAATTATAAAAAAATCAAACATGAATTACAATAACAAAAAAGTAGTGAAACTAATGCATAATTTACTAGATTCAATTATATTTACATGCTATTATATTATAGGATAACATTTTTGTATGTTATATGATAATATTTATTTATTTAGTGTTATGAGCATGTGGAAAATGGAAAAGTTATTTGAATAGTATTTGAGAATAATAGCATAAATGGAAAAGTGACATTAGATAGATTCAAAGAAATTTGATTTTTTCTATGAAATAAAGTTTAATTTTCCTTTATGTTATAGTTAGGAAAAGGATATCAACATCATATAGAAGCAAGTTTGTAAGTGTGCAACTTTTTAAAATTTAAAAGAAAAAAACTTGTTTAATAGCTATGCATTGATATCAAAATAACTATTGGGTGCCTATACAAATCTTGTTCCACTTTCAAAGACAACAGTTTTTTGAAATGTGTGTGAGTTGTAGAGTTAAATAATGTGGTTGGGTTATGTTTATTAGGCTTGGGGATTCCCGACCCTGAGACCAAAGCCAATGGGAACACAATGTATATGCCTTTTAACACATACATTATAAAATGCATATGCATTATATCACATATGTGTTATGTGTAATCCATGCAAAATGGTTGGTTTGTACAAAAGTTATGTGCCAATGAAACTTCTCTTGGGAGGGATTTTTGTAGGATAGGAAAAATACATATGCATTATAACACATATGCATTTTCAAAATCCATATGTGTTTTCTCTATCACACATCATGCCTCCCCAAAGGACGTTTCATTGGAATTTGGATTCAGTTTAATGGATGTGAACCAGAACTAGGGTAAAAGCCAACAAGGGTAAGGGGGGAATCCCCCCAAATAAGGAATAAACAAAAACCTGAGGACCAATTACTCTATCTCAATATGTGTAAAGTACATTCATTACACTCCCCATTTTCCACTTATCCTAGACTACCAAGAGTTGGTGGAAGCAAATAAAAAGACAACAACAAACCCCCCTAAAGTGCCTACTGCAACACAACCCCATTAAGTTGTCCTATACTTAACCCTTCTCCAATCAAGGTGTTTTTATTCAAGAACTGGACTCCCACCCTGCAAGTGATGGTTCATTTCAAAACAACTTTCTAAATGTAGCATCAACCAACCTTTAAACTGAAGGAACAGAGTTCCTCAATAATCGAATAACCATAACAAGTAACGTAGAAAAGCCATAAATGGCTACTTGTAGAAAGTAAAAATGTAATGTATAATAGATAAGTAAGTTGTTTTACAAGAATTAGTGTTGGGTATTTTATACCCTAAGTGGTAAGGGGGTGACTTTTCAAGTCACCTCTTGAGTAATTAATTAATTACCCTAATTAACCTAATTCATATTAAATGTTAATATTTATAACATTTACATTAGAGAAAATTTCAACTCAAAATGGGCCTCCTAAAAAAATTAATAAAATAATAGTTAAAATAATAAAATAATATTTATTAATTTTGAAGGAAGAAAATAAAAAAAACTACTTTTTTTGCTTGTGTTTTTGACATATCTTCCCATGTTTTTACTCAAATTTCGATCGGAAGAGCTCGTTGGATGCAAAATTAAATTATGTATCCAACGAGCTCTCCCAATTGAAATTTGAGTAAAAACAAGGGGAGATATGTAAAAAATACAAGCAAAAAAAGTAGTTTTTTTTATGATACCTATCCCTAAATTTATATTAAAAAAGTGTTTAATACCTATACGGTACTTCAAATTTAAAACAATTTCATTTTCTAACACATGATGACATGGAATTTGAATTAGAGTTAAAATGCCCATTTTGAGTTGAAATTCCCTCTAATGTATTTGTTATATTTCCTTCCCCTTAAGGGAATATTTGTCCTCAAAGCTTGTATCGACAATAATGTCTGAATTCCCTTGAACTGTCACCTCGGGACCCTTCTCTTTTTGTAATTGTGATACTTGATGAAATGAAACGATACGAGTTATAGATTCCCAAGGACAATTGTTGCATCGTATATGCTATGGTCCATCCCAGATCTATTTTATCAGAGTTCTGAGATCATTTTGTGGAATGGATTGTTTCAATTGTTGCTTAGCATGTTGATCTTTTCGCCTATCAACATTATTCTTCTGTGAGTGCTTGTTTTGACCCTTTCGTTAGTCAAAATGGCGATTATAATTAGGACGTATGTAAGGCATATGTGTTGTTTGTTTTTCTTTCTTTTGAACTACATCAAGGGCCACCTTCACTTCCTTGATTTGATCTTTGGATGCATCTTCCTAGCATTAGAGGAAATTCCAATTTAAAATGGGCCTTCCAAAAATAATACAAGTTCCATGTCATCATGTATTAGCCAATCAAAATGCTTTAAAATTCAAAAATGGAGCACCTCTTAAACAAATTTTTAATATAAATTTGGGGATAGGTATCATAAAGAAAACTATTTTTTTTGTTCGTATTTTTGACATATCTCCTTGTGTTTTTACTCAAATTTTGATCGGGAGAGTTCGTTGGATGCGGAATTAAATTCTGCATCCAACGAGTACCCACTCAACATACTTTCGACGTGCCCTGCTGCCCCAAAAACAACAAATACTTGAACAAACGTGATGATGATGATGACATCATCATCATGTTTGTTCATGTGTTTGTTGTTTGTTCAACATCATCATCACGTTTGTTCAAGTATTTGTTGTTTTTGGGGCAGCGGGGCGCGTCGAAAGTATGCTGAGTGGGTACTCGTTGGATGCAGAATTTAATTCCGCATCCAACGAGCTCTCCCGATCGAAATTTGAGTAAAAATGCAGGGAGATATGCTGAAAATTCGAACAAAAAAATAGTTTTTTCTTTTTTTCCTTCAAAATTAATAAATATTATTTTATTATTTTAACTATTATTTTATTAATTTTCCTTAGGAGGCCCATTTTGAGTCGAAATTTCCTTTGGGCTTCTTGGTTCTCCTATAGATTGTCATGATTATGAATCTTTCCGAATATTTTATCTTGCAACTTTTTGTTAATTTCTAACTTCTTGATTTTATTCTCTAGTTCCTGATTACAATTCATTAGACACTGGTTTTTTTCCATTTTTTCTAGTGTTCTTTCTTCGAGGTATTCACCGGAGTCTTCCTTCTTTCTATTGTGTTTCAGTTTTTTAATATTTGTAATCAACATTTTGTTATGATTTTGTAATCGAAAAATCTCTTCGATATTGCTTGATAATACATTGTTGACTTTTGTTAGTTCCAACTTATGTGTCTTCTTACTGTCGTCATATTGCTACTAGAGTTTTTCTTTTTCCTATTGATGATGACATAACTTTTTTCCTAATTTTATAGCTTTTCATGTAGTTGCGCCAATTCATCTTCCTTGTCCATGACAACTTTGTTTAGACGACTAATTTCCTCTTCTAAGTCGACATTGTTTCCATATGGACATTCTTTGACTTTCTTTAGTTTTTTTATCTGGTCTTCAAGTTGTTGAATGATACCTTCCAGATGTGATATTTTCGCATTTTTATCTGATAATTTTTTTGTGAGTTTTTCTCTACTATATTCCAATGATCGAATTCATAATTTTGAGGTAGTAATTTGTTATTTTTGAAAATCATTACTTTGTTTCTAATTGTCGAACTCGAGTTGTAGAACACTATTAGATAGTTCACACATTTTTAGCTAGGCCAAAACTGTTCGTAATTGTGATTGCAAATGGGAGTAGCCTGGATCGTCTTCCATAGTAAAATATTTGTTGCATATCAGACATGAATGATTGCAATTTTTAAAAGATGTCAGATATTGGAATTCCATTTCGCAATAAGGACACTTAGTCCAAAATCTGGATTTATATATGTACTCCATAATTTTTTTAATATCTTTCAAGACTTGATTTCTGCTCTTTTAATATCTTCTTTGATTATTTTTCCTTTTTATATAAAGTAATAATTGTAAATAACACAATTATTAAGTAATGATTATTAAGTAAGTGTTAGTAATAATAATAATAATAATAATAATAATTACTATTATTATTAAAAATTTAATAATAATAACAAATATAATATATTACCAATTATTATTTAAAAATAATAATATAGTATATATATTTTTTGTGAATTGAGTCGAAAGGTTTTTTGAAAAATTATATAATAATAATAAATTTTATTATTACTAGCAGTATTATTGATATATATATTTTATGAATGGCGTGGGAATTAGGGTTTAAACCCTAGAATTAAAAAACCACTCGTTAAAACAAAACTGTGGTTGGAGAAACCACTTATGGTTTTACTCTTTTATTTTTACTTTTTATTTTTGACCTTCCTTTTTTTATGGCATCATCTTCCTTGTTCTTCTCTCTTTTTTTTACTTCTTCCTTTTTATTTTTTCTTTTGACTTTTTTCTTCTTCTTTTACTTTGTTAAAGACCATAATTTTAGGGACAAGAATTAATGTCCGGTATTTTATAGCCTAAGTGGTAAGGTGAGTGACTTTTCAGGTCACCTCTTGAGTAATTAATTAATTTCCCTAATTAACCTACTTAGTATTAAACGTTAATATTTATAAAATTTATATTTGTTACAGCCAACATATATCTCACCACCAGGGTATAACCCTTTGTATTTATTCCCATTTCCTCTTGGATCAACCCCCATGTCCCATATGGAGGTGAATTTAGTCCAACCTTCTTTCCAACAACAACCTTAATAGTTTGAGCAGTTGAACATACCCAATCCTATGAATCATCATAATCAAGGGAAGAAGAAGGGAAATAACAAGTATACCCATCAGTAAGGTGTTGGGCCCACTATATGCCAGTTAATTAAAACTTAACATGCAGAGTGCTAAACATAAATTATCAACCCGAGGAAGTCTTTTATTTCAAAGCTATCATGCAAGATCTATGCAAGCACAATTTCTACCTGACACTATTATCTATTGGTATGCAATCAAAACTGTTTGTAAACTAGGTCAAAACTTCTTAAAAAGAAATCAAACCTAAAACCTATTCATAAATCCAAACTATAAATCTAATCACACTTCAACAAAATCGATTCTTATGAAACAAGATCTAATTGCATACATCTAAAAGAAGTGCTATGTTGGCCAACGATTTATCAAATGAATTAACAAGAAAACAACTATGATAAATCTAATGAAACCATGAACTAAACAATAAAAACAACTATGATCAATCTAATGGATGAAAGCATGAATTAACAAATAAACAAATCTAGAAAATAAAACACCTACAATCAACACTACCAGCATGTGCTCAAGGAAGAGGGCCCTTCCTCCATTGAGCAGAGATGGATCTCCATAATGAAAGTCTAGAACTCCAGAATTAATAAACTGCGAGAATGTATTATCATAATGAATGATTAAAATAGATTTGGATCCAATCCTACATCATAACATTGTTTTCTCTCCTCCCTCTCTCAATGAGATTGATTACATATTTATACATCCAATTATCTCATGAAAATGAGGAATTGAACCCCCAACTTGTGATCTGTAACAGCTGAAACATGGTCATAACTACTAACAACTTTAGAACTAGCCGCGATAGTAAATATGGAAAATACCCTCTCGAAGAACCACCTGTATTTCGCAAACCGTGGCTTTGTTTGGCAATTTCCTTGAGAATCAGGTAAATGAGGCTGTTACGCACAAAACCCATGTCTCGGATTTTTGAGAATCTTTTCCATCTGCCTGCAAATCCGGATGCGAATCAAGGTGTTATTATTTGACATGCATTTTCGGTTAAGGCTGTAACAGCTAGCTATGAGCATCATGTACGTGAAAAATCACTCCACAAACCATCATTAGTAAAATTATGCATAATAGTCTTTAATTCATCAAAGATAAAGTAAAATAATCATTATTAACCACTTAAAACATCAATGTAAGTAGTATGTTGTTTTATGCACAGTTACAACAAATGGATGTAAAATGGAATGATAAATGGGCGATAATGGGAAGAAAACGGATGAATATATGTCGATACGTGATGGAAAAATGGACAATTTCAGGGCCTAACATCTCCCCCAAACTAAACTTGTTGCATGCTCTCATGCAACCCAATACCTGTGTAGCATCCAACTAGAAGAACCCATTCACTTGTTCCTTCATTTTACCATTCGCACAGTTGCAGCCAAAAGAAATGGAGAGTTTAACAGAAATTGGTAGAGTCACAGTTGCTTAGCGGAGGATTTAATATAAAATTTGGCAGAGTCGCAGCTGCTTAGCGGAGGATTGAGCATAAATTTGGTGGAGTCACAGCTTATTTTAGCGGAGAATTTGGTGAAGGTTTTAGCGAAGATTTTGCGGAGTCGCAATCCAAATAACGCTAAATTTAGTGGCGAATTTGACAGAGTCGAAGCCCAAAGAGCGCTAAATTTAGCAAAGAATTTGGCGGAGTTGCAGCTACCTAAAACGGGAAAATAGGCAAAATTTTTACGATGTTGCAACTACATGGAAAGGGAAAAATGAAAGGTTTTATGCAGTTGTAGCTACACGAAACGGGAAAAATGAAAGGTTTTACGGAGTTGTAGTTGCACAGAATGGGAAAAATGAAAGGTTTTATGGAGTTGCAGCTGTACATAGGATAAATATGGAAAAGTTGCAGCCATGTGTTAGAATAATCAAACCCATAGTATTACCCACTTAGACATTAATTCATTTATTTTTGTCTTATTTTCCTAGTTCATGAGTCCCACCATGTTCAAGTTGCTAATTGCCTATCCATAGAGGTCAAAATTGCTATCTTTGACTCATGTAGCACTTGGGAAAGCCTTAGGAATCAAATCTGCTTTATTCCTGGCCTCCTAGGTGCCCTTCTGCTTTTTCTGCTTTGTTGACTGCTTTTTCAGTTTTTAAAGCACATAAGGAAAGCAAGACTAGGTGAGGTGAACCTGTTTTATTCCCCTTTCATCCTCCACTCTTTCCTCCATGCAAAAGCATGTATGAGCTTCCATTCCACCACTCATTAGCTTGCTTATGCGCCCTTGCCAATTCGTGAGCCTCATGACAGATTTGGGATCAGCTTTTTACACCTATGGGGGATTTGCCTATTTTGGGTAAGCCTGCTTTATGCTAGTTTTGGATGCCTCCTTATGCATTCGACCTATTGATGTATTCTATATATTCAGCAACCTATGTTATTACAGGGTTTCCTATTGTACAATGAGTTAATATAATTTTGTGTTACAACTCCATTTTCAGTCTCCATTGTTGACAATTTTGCATGATCAATTGTAATTTGTTGTGAGTGAAATTAATTTATTGCTGGTCAAAATTTCTACATGGTATCAGAGCCATTGTAGGTTGTTACTCTCGTTCAAAAATTGTTTTGCAGGTTCGACATCAAGACTGGGAGCCTTCTACTAACAGCCGGGACAAATTTTCTAAAGCTATGGATTCACAAAAAACTATCCTCACTCCCTTCAACTTTTTTGAAGGGAAAGAAGAGATGGAGATCTTATTGAGAGCGAAAGGCCTCTACAGGGTGACTATGGCTACAGAAGCAGAGCCCAATGCTGCTGCAGAGAAGATCAAATGGCACAATCAGAGAGATGAGGCTTATGGCCTCCTATGTCTCAGTATTTCCCGAGACCTCCTTTTCCATCTCGATGGATTAACTTCACCGGATCAAGTATGGGAGAAGCTTTTTGATCTTTTTGGAAAGACAGATGAGATGAGGGGACATCAGATCGAGAATGAGCTGATTTCTCTGAGTCCCAGCAGCTTTGAATCCCTGCAGCTATATTTCTCCAAGTTCAAAGCACTAGTTTTGCAGCTGAAGCAGTATGGTATCGAAAAGAAAGATGATTAGCTCGTATTGGCCATCCTCTTGAAGCTAGGACCTGACTACTCAGTCTTTGTTTCGACCTTCTATGCCACAAAACTCACAGCTCAAACCTGGAAGATGCCTAGCCTTGCAGATTTCATGGAATCTCTCACACAAGAACAAGACAAGCTGGTGATGATGGGCACCATCAAACCTTCCAAAGACCAAGCTCTGGTTTGCTGGAGATTCAAGGGTGGATTCAAAAAGCAAAAAGAAAGCTAAAAAGCCACCTGAGCAAAGAAGAGACAAGAAGCAAGCTTCGGAGGATCAACAAGGTCCCAAGAAAAATACCCAGAAGAAGAAAAACAAAGGTGAAATGAACAAGTGCTCATACTGTTCGAAGGGAAATCACACTGAAA
>LPNX011085130.1:90766-127333 GCA_001517045.1 Pseudotsuga menziesii
TGAGATTCCACCACTCATTAGCTTGCTCATGCGCCCTTGCCAATTTGTGAGCCTCATGACAGATTTGGGATCAGTTTTTTACACCTATGGGGGATTTGCCTATTTTGGGTAAGCCTACTTTATGCTAGTTTTGGATGCCTCCTTATGCATTCGACCTATTGATGTATTCTATATATTCAAGAACCTATGTTATTACAGGGTTGGCTATTGTACACTGAGTTAATATAATTTTGTGTTACAGCTCCATTTTCAGCCTCCATTGTTGACAATTTTGCATGATCAATTGTAATTTGTTGTGAGTTAAATTAATCTATTGCTGGTCAGAATTTCTACACCATGAAAAAGAATAAAAATAGGCAAAATTTTAACGGAGTCGCAGCTGAGCGGAGCGAAAAAATGGGCGATATTTATGGAGTTGCAGTTGCCTAAAATGGGAAAACAGGAAATTTTTTTACGATGTTGCAGCTGCGTGAAACATGAAAAAATATATTTTTTTACGGTGTTGCAGCTGCGCAGAATGGAAAAAAGGAAATATTTTTACGGTGTTGCAGCTGCGCGAAACAGAAAAAGGTAAGATTTTTACGGTGTTGCAACCTTTTGAGCAGAAAATGTCTGAAGTCATTTTTTCCCAAATGACAAACTGGGTTAGGTTGAAATTTTTCAAGTAGGTTTATACTAGTCCAATGCACCTACACACCAAAAATTAGTGATACCCACATCACGGATTTTGAGAAAAATGTAAATTGGTTGTAGATGATTATGGCCATTTTCTTGAAAACCGTATATTGGATGGGGATGAAAATTAACAAGCTTGTTCATGTTGGTATTATACACCTCCTACCCAAAAATCATGAGAATCCAACTTACCAATTGCAATATATGATCATTTTAATTTCTTCACTTTTGTAGATGAACATGAATAAAAATGTGTTGCAGCTAAACTTTCTCAATCAATATTTCACAAAATACAAACTGGGTTGGGTTGAAATTTTTAAATCACGTAATTACCATTCTAATTCATCTCCAGACCGAAAATTAGAGAAACCCACATCACGGATTTTGAGAAAAATGCAAATTGGCTGTAGGTAATGATGGTCATTTTCTCGAAAACCATGCACTGGATTGAGCTAAAAATTACTACATTTTTTCTTCTTACTATGATTCTTCTTCTCTCAAACATTCATGTAAAACTAGCACACGGTTTTCAATATATCCTTAAATAAATTTCTGCACTTTTCCAAGCTGTGAATGAGTAAAAATCAGTATGCACAAAGAATGTCAAAAACCACTCCCCCAAATTGAATATGTTGCATGTCCTCATGCAAAAGAAGAGTTGTCATCTTAGTTGTAAATAACTATCTCCCCCAAACTGAGGATCCATCATGTAATTATGTTGTGATGAGACTCTGGAAGGCAGAAAACAAGTTTACAAGTTTTGGGCAGATTACAAGTTTTGATATACACATCAATCCTTACCCAAACTGAATCTTCAAGATGAGGAATCATAAAATGAAATATGAAAGGCCTGAGAAGTGAATCCTTTGCTTGATACCTTGATAAATGGAAGTATGTTCTTGTTGCACAACAAAAGGCTGAAATCATGTAGATGACCGTGTTCCCAAATCTGAAAATAAAATAGAGATCAATAGGTTGTTACAGGATTGCCGAAGTAAACTTCAGGTTAGATCTTGAAAATTTGTTAGAGAGCTTATTATAATAGGCTGAAACCACTTCATTTGTGTTGATGCTCATGGTTGGTAAGAGACAAACCAAACCATGTGACAAAAATGTCCCATCCAACAATATTCAAAGCAAGCTTTAATTTGATTCCCAATAAGATTATGAACCCTTAGTTTTTGTAAGCCATTACTGTAATGCAATCATTAAATCAACAGTTCACAACTTTGGCAATGAAACTTCTTCAATTTGTTGAGAGAGAATACACTTGATCTGGAAAATGCAAGAGTTGTGGAAAGCATAATGAGATTTTTTTTTTATGACCAGCAAGAATATGTGCATCAAAGTCCTTGTTTATTTGATTTTCCAAGACATTTGGAAAATGAAACTCCATGAGAAGATTTCTCCAAATGAAAAAGGATGGAGGACTATGACATATACCCATATCCATGAAAATGAATCTCATCCCTTACCATTCTTACCCCCATCATATTTGCATTTATATGAACTTATCGTTCTAGATGAAGGTTGTTCTAAGTACCTGTAAATTTGGAGCTCCAAAATGAGACCTTGAACTAAATGTTAGACACTTTCAAAACAGTTCTCTTACCCATGCAATTCCTTGGATTTGAAGATTTCAATGTACAAGAGAGTGCTGCCACAAATTGCCAATGTAACACCCCGGTTTTGACCCAGATTGCATTAAATGTATATGATGTATATATTGTAATTAATCATGGTGTGGAGCTAAAGGAAAAAGCCCCATAATTAATTTGGTTGTGTTATGTTTCGGTGATTAAAATCATTGCCGATGGTATATCGTGATATATGGCACATCATAGTTTTGGCATCATGTAAATATGCACTTTAATTAAAATGAACCCCAACCAGCTATGTCATTGCAACCATGATAAAAAGGGCATGATTTTCCTAAGGATAAGGGGGGGGGGTTGTTAAACCTTGAGCCAATGGGAAAAGCCATGTGTCAACTACCACATTACAAGCCCTGATGTTAGTTGCGCAGTTATTTCTAGAAGTGGTGGGTGGCAGGACTGTTAGTCCTTTCCCACACGCCCACTCCATCAGTAGACTTTTCATCCTCATGTGGATAGGGAAACCACTACCCATTACTCCATTCTTGCCTACCCTCACGCACAGGCTGGAATTGCTCATCCTCACGCACATGATTCTTCATCGTTTTTTCCTCATGCAGAGAGCTGGGGAATTCCCTTGGCTATCATCCATGATTCCTCTTTGAAGGAGCCATTCATGATTTCTACTATGGGTGTATGTTTTTCTTACCGATTGGTGGTCTGAGTATATGTTCCCCTATCCAAGCTGAGAATATGACTTTTCTTTTTCCAACTCTGGGTTGTGTATTCCCCGTTGCTTCATTGTTGAGACTAGGGCTGTTGTTTTCCCCATGTTTTTCATTTGTTGTGGCGTCATTTACATTTTTGAGCTACTATGGGTTATTATTGAGTCGTTTTGGCTAGAATAGGGCCAAGAACAATTCAAGGATCGATTTCCCCAGTCAAAGCCCTGAATGGCTTGGTTTTGCTGTGTGTATGTAGTGGTTGGTCTTCGGATTGTGTTGGAGTGGGAATAAAGGTTGGGGTATGCTTGATAAACTTGGTGTGTTTGGGAGCCACACAGACAGAGCTAGAGGGCTGGCTTTCTTCTCCACAATCCCTGAATAGCACTGGAAGGGAGGTCAGGTCCCGAGGGACTGTGTAGAAGAGAAGGGACTGATTTCCTTGTGTTTGGTGTGTGTGGGTGTCCTAGAAGTAAGGATAGTTCTGGTGTAGGTGTCCTTAGCTCTTCAATGGCCTGATAAACCCACCAGCTTAGCATTCAGCTTTTCTCAGCTCCTTGATGGCCTGATAAACCCAATTGTGTTGGCTTGGATGATTTGTGTATCCTTGGCTATGTGTAAGCCTGCTTGTTCCTTATTCCTTGGGGAATCATGCCCGGCTTGAGGGTGGTAGCGTTGCTGAGAGCTTAGGAAGCACGTTGGCCTATGGTTGGGCGGAACATTGCAGTGACGTAGCTGGTTGAGGGATGAGTTCTTTATAAGATAAATATTCTTGCCTATTTCACTTCTACAACAATATTTGATGTTTAATGAATTATGATGAACATGTTGAATGCGAGAATGCATGGTTTTGCTTCCACTGTATGTTAAACAATTATGCATCTCTGTATGTTTTTAATTCCAAGCATTTTACTTCAGTTTATATGTATGTACATGTTCATGTGGCTCGTTACCCAGTTGGCTAATGGCATGGTAGCATCCTCTTCACCGATCAGAGGGTCAAGGACATTATAGACTAGTATTAGAGTTCATGTTGCAGCGTGGGCCTCCATGGGCCGTGAGAATTAGCGACAGAGGCAGGTTGCCCTTGCCCAGCAGAAGAGAAATGAGAAATATGTGAATGACAGGAAAAATTCAACGAAATTTTTCTATGTGCGAAAAACATCGGATGGCTTAGGATGAATCCCACCCGATACATCGAAGGAATTAGTCGGAAGCTCCTCCAATGCATCGGATAGTCTAGGCAGAAGTCCACCCGACGAGGGACAGTTAGAAATAATTTTTTTTGAAAATTTTTCTAAGTGTGAAGAACGTCGGATCGTTGAAAGACCCTCCGATATATACCCCAACGGCAGCGAGAGATAGAGGAAGTCTAAGCAGACAAAGCGGCTGGAAAAGCATGAAGGCACCACAATGGCGATGGAAGAAAGATGATGAAGGCGCCGATACATCGGTAGGAAAAGGAAGATAGAGACAATATGTCGTCTTAGGTTGGAAGGTTTGAGCCGCAATGGCGGTGGCAGATAGTACATGATTGAGTCGACGTGGGTGAAAATTAAATTTTTTTATCGAAACGTCGACACATTTAGATGGAAGGACTTTCGACGCCGCCGATGGAGAAAAGGTGAAGATGGAGCCGAAGTGTTGGCAGGGATCTCCTGAAGACTGCCGAAACGTCGAAGAAATTTAGTTGATTGAGCAGCCGATGTGGCGGTGGATGAAGGGAGAATTTTTTCTGAAGAGCTTGAAGCGTCGAAAAAATTTAGACGATCGAGTAGCCGATGCGGCGGCGGAAGGAAGAAGAAAAATTTCTGAAAAATTTTCTAAGTACAGAAAACGTCGAAAAAATTTAGAGGATCAGTCAGTCGATGTGTCGGAGGCTAGAGAAAGAGCGGGCCGAAACGTCGAAGAAATTTAGAGGATAGGATCGACGAAACGTCGGAGAAAATTAGAAGATCGGTCCGCCGATACATCGAAAGTTTAGTCATCTAGCGACCCGATACGTCGGAAGCTTAGGCAAATAGGGACCCGATACATCAGAATATTAGTTGGGAAGGGACCCAATTTAACAAAGGAAAATTTTGAGTTTTCAAGTGGGATTTCTTAGTGAATTTCAACATTTTTTCAGTGAGATTTTCAGCAGTTTTTCAGTGTGATTTTCAGGGCTGAAAAGGAAGAAAATTTGTGTTTGGGAAAAATTGGTATTTTATGATTTTTCTAGGAGGAGGTAAGTAATTCTGATTTATATCAATGCTATACAGTTAATAGTTGTTTTACTAACACATTTGCAGAATCGTAGCCACCTTCAAGGGCAGTATTCCAGGTACTGTAGTTTGGTAAGTAAGTTGTGGTTCAGTTATGAGAACCCATGACGGATATGATGCTCGGGATTCCTATGAGAATGCACGAGATTCTATGGGAGAAAATGTCCATAACGGAAATGATGACATAGAATCTAATGGAAGGAGATTCCAAGAGAGACTGTTAGATATTGTAGCCACCATGAGAAGCTTGATTAAACCCAGGAAGAGTAGCATCAGCTGAATGCTGCTATGTTGCAGAGTTTGACAGACTTGCAAAGGAAGATAGACTCCAGACAGGGTACAGTAAAACTAGAAGGCAGTAAGAGCAGTACTAGGAGAAGAAGAAGGACTTCTAGTATATCATCTGACTCAGAAGAATCCAATGGGGATTCAAGCTCTTCTTCTCGTAAGGGAAAGAGAAAGAGGCACCATAGGGATCGCTCTCAGGATGAGTTTAAAAAGGCTAAACTTCCTACATTTGACGGTGAGGTACAGACTGGACAAGAGGCTGAAGCTTGGCTTCTTGGGATAAAGAAGTACTTCCAAGTTTAGGATTATTCGGGAAACATGAAGGCAAGGGTCGCCATATTCAATCTGAATGGAAGAGCATCCATTTGGTGGGAACACTTCAAGAAAGTAAAGAAGATCAGTGAAAGGAGGCTTAAGTGGAAACAGTTCAAGAAGTATTTCAAGTAGAAATACCTCTTTGACAAGTGTTATGATGACAAGATTAAAGAGTTCCATGAGTTGAGATTGGGGTAGCAGACCATGGAAGAGTATGCAAATAAGTTCTTGGAATTGTTGAGTTATGTTAGGTATATCAAAGATGAAAAAGTGAAGGTCCAGCATTTTCTGAGTGGATTACCTCAGTCTTACAAAGATAGAATTGAGTTTTATGAACCTAGAACTCTTGAAGAAACAATAATAAAGGCTAAGTATTGCTATGATTAAAGCAAATGTAAACCCGATTACTATAATGCATGGAAGGACAAGAAGAATGAGAAGTTTGACCAAAGAAAGAAAGGTTTCAAACCTTCTAACTTCAGGAATCAGTAGAAGCAGCCATCCCAAGCTGTGAGTAAGCCAGTTGGATTAATAGGAGAAAAGCCTAAAGATCCACAATAGAATAGAGGACCACTCGAATGTTGGAAATGTGGAGGACCACATATGCGCAGAAATTGTTCACTCGAGAATGAGAGTGCAAGGCCATCTCACAACCTTTAAGAAGTAGAAATAGTGGGTTAAGTAGTAAGGGTAGTCCCTAGGATTTATGCAGCACTGGAGGACCGCCAGGCATACCACCAGTCAACTATGGTTGAAATTGCAGGTAAGATTGTTGAGCAATCTGTTTCTATTTTGATTGAACCTGGTTCTACTCATAGTTACATTACTCCTAGAGTAGTGGAGATTTGTGCTTTTAAGAAAGTAAAGCATAGAAAATCTTGGTTAGTTCAGCTAGCCACTAGAACTAAGAGAAATGTTAGTGAAGTGGTAGAGAGATGTCCACGGGTTAAGAATGGATTGGTCACTTCTGTAGATTTGAATGTTCTACCACTTGGTTCCTATGATGTTCTCATTGGAATGGATTGGTTAGAAGCTTACAAGGTAAAGCTTGACTGTTACAATAAGACTTTCGAATGCATGAATGAAGAAGGGAACCCAGTAGTTGTGAGAGGTATTCCAAAGGTGATTTCAGTACGACAGGTTTCAACAATGTAGTTGAAGAAGTTCTATAGGAAGGGTTGCCAGTTGTATGCAGCTTATATTTTGGAGGCAACAGAGGATGAAACTCCTAGGTTGGAGGACTATCAGGTGTTACAAGAATTCAAGGATGTGTTTCCTGATGAGATTCCAGGGCTTCCTACAAAGAGGGACATTGATTTCACAATTGAACTTGTGCCAGAAGCAGCACCCGTGTCCAAGACACCCTACAGGATGAGTACACCCGAGATGCTAGAGTTGAAGATGCAACTAAAAGAGTTGTTGAAAAAGAAGTATATTAGGCCAAGTGTGTCTCCTTAGGGAGCACCAGTTCTGTTTGTAAAGAAGAAAGATGGTACACTCAGGTTGTCTATTGATTACAGATAGTTGAACAAAGTTACTGTGACGAATAAATATCCTTTGCCTAGGATCGATGACCTCTTTGATCAAATGAGAGGAGCAAAGGTATTTTCCAAGATTGACTTGAGGTCTGGTTATCATCAGGTGAGAATCAAGGATGAAGACATTCATAAGACAACTTTTAGAACAAGCTATGGACATTATGAGTTTGTAGTGGTACCATCATTAGAGGAAATTTGGGGTCTAAAATGGGCCTTATAAGAAAATGTGCCAACAATAAATTTGGTGAGTTGGAATTCAAGAACCAATAGAATTTCAATAAAATTAGTCAACTATAATGGTTGAATTGACATATTTTTCATAAAAGAAAACTACTTTTTTTGTTTGTGTTTTCGACATATCTCTCTGTGTTTTTACTCAAATTTCAAGCGAGAGATCTCGTTGGATGCAAAATTTAATTTTGCATCCAACGAGTACCCACAATCTATACTTTTTATAGACCTCACTACCTCAAAAACAAGAATTACCTGAAAAAATGTGATGATGACATCATCATCACATTTTTTAGGTATTTCTTGTTTTTAGGGTAGTGGGGTCTGTCAAAAGTATGCAGTGTGGGTAGTTGTTGGATTCGAAATTAAAGTCCGCATTGAACAAGCTCTCCCACTCAGAATTTGAGTAAAAAAACAGGGAGATATGTCAAAAATACGAACACAAAAAGTAGTTTTTTTCATTCTTCCTCCTGAGTATTAATAACTATTATTTTATTATTTTCCTTAGGAGGCCCATTTTAGACCTCAAATTTCCTCTAATGTTGGTCTCACAAATGCACCCACTACCTTTATGTGTCTTATGAACACTGTCTTCAGTAGGTATTTGGACAAGTTTGTTCTTGTTTTCCTTGATGACATTCTTATTTATTCTAGGAATGAGGAAGAGCATGAAGAGCATTTGAGATTGACATTGCAATTTCTCAGGGAGCATCAGTTGTATGGGAAACTAAGCAAGTGTGACTTCTATAGAGATAGAATTCAGTATTTGGGTCACATTATCTCCGAAGAGGGTATATCTATGGACCCTAAAAAGATTGAAGCCAATACGAATTGGCCTACTCCAAGAAATGTGACAAATGTAAGATCTTTTATGGGACTTGCAAGATACTACCCGAGATTCATTGAAGGATTCTCCAAAGTTGCACATGCCATTAATTATTTGCAAAAGAAGCGGATAAAGTTTGAATGGACATCAAGGTGTGAAGAAAGCTTCCAGCAGTTGAAAATTCTTCTCACCAGTGCACCAGTATTGAAAGTTGCAGATCCAGAGAAATATTTTGTGGTGTGTACCGATGCATGCGGACAAGGGCTTGGAGGAGTCTTTATGCAAGACAACCACATGATATGTTACGAGTCGAGAAAGATGAAGGACCATGAGAAGAACCATGCCACTCATGATCTAGAGCTTGCAACCATAGTACATGCCCTCAAGATGTGGAGGCATTACTTGATGGGTAGAAGATTTGAAATAAGGAAAGATCATTGTGGTCTGAAGTATCTATTTGATCAGCCTACTCTGAATGCTAGGCAAGCGAGATGGCTAGAGTTTTTATGTGAGTTTGATTTTGAAATCAAGCACATAAAGGGAAAAGAGAATAAGGTAGCTGATGCACTCAGCAGAAAGGTGCGGGAAATGCATGTTGCATCTCTTAGTATTTGCCAATAAGATTTGAGGCAACATATTGTTAATCATGCTGCTGGAGATGAATTGTATGAGCTGGTAAAAGACAAATTGCAGCAGCAAAGTATTGAGAAGAGGTATGAGGGATATAAATTGGAAGAAGATGGAATTCTTACTTATAAAGGTAGAATTTATATTCCAAATGTAGCATATTTAAGGAGAGTTGTTATTGATGAAATCCATCAAGCTCTGTATTCTGGTCACCCAGGATACCAGAAGACAATTGCTACCGCCAAAAAATAGAACTTTTGTCCAGGAATGAAAAAGGACATGACTCAATACATTTCAAGATGCATGAAATGTCAGCATGTAAATGTTGAGCATCAACATCCCGCAGGTTTTTTATATCCTTTTCCAGTTCCAGAATGGAAATGGGAAGTTATTTCCATGGATTTTATTACGGGATTGCCAATGACTTGGAGACAACATGATTCCATCATGGTTGTGGTAGACAAGTTGACAAAGGAAATGCATTTTATACTAGTTAAGTCTACGCACAAGACTGGTGACATTGCAAAGATATTCATGAAGGAGATTTTCAAATTGCATTAGAGGAATTTTGGGGTCTAAAATGGGCCTCCTAAGGAAAATAATAAAATAATAGTTAAAATAATAAAATAATATTGATTAATTTTGGAGGAAGAAAGAAAAAAACTACTTTTTGTGTTCGTATTTTTGACATATCTCCCTGTGTTTTTACTCAAATTTCGATCGAGAGAGCTCTTTGGATGTGGAATTTGATTCCACATCCAACAAGTACCCACACTGCATACTTTTGACGGACCCCGCTACCCCCAAAACAAGAAATACCTGAAAAAATGTGATGATGACATCATCATCACATTTTTTCAGGTATTTCTTGTTTTTGGGGTAGCGGGGTACGTCAAAAGTATGCAGTGTGGGTACTCGTTGGATGTTGAATCAAATTCCGCATCCAACGAGCTCTCCCGATCGAAATTTGAGTAAAAACACAATGAGATATGTCAAAAATACGAACAAAAAAAGTAGTTTTTTTTAATGACAAATATGTCAATTCAACCATTATGGTTGACTTATTTTATTGAAATTCTATTGGTTCTTGAATTCCAACTCACAAAAACTTATTTTGGCACGGTTTCTTATAAGGCCCATTTTAGACCCCAAATTTCCTCTAATGCATGGATTTCCCAAGGCAATAGTCTCTGATCGAGATGTCAAGTTCACTTCCAATTTTTGGAAGGGGTTGTTTGAAAATTTGGGTACAAAGCAAAACTTTAGTACTGCATACCATCCTCATACTGATGGGCAGACAGAGAGAGTTAATCAAGTACTAGAAGATATGCTTTGCAAGTACGTGATGGACAAACCAACCAAGTGGAAAGATTACTTACACTTGGTAGAGTTTGCTTATAACAATGGACAACAGGCATCCTTGGGGATGAGTCTGTATGAAGCCTTGTATGGAAGAAGGTGTAAAACACCAGTGACCTAGGATAATCCAGTGAACAGGGTTGTGCTTGGTCCAGAATTGCTCAAGGAAATGGAGCAAGAGGTTGTAAAGATTAGACAGAATATGAAAGCAGCACATGACAGACAGAAAAGCTATGTAGATAAGCATAGGGTGAACAGGGAGTTTAGTGTTGGGAATCATGTTTATCTCAGAGTGAAGGAAAATAAGAGTTCCTTGAAGCTTGGAAGTTGTGCCAAGATATCACTAAGATATTATGGGCCGTTTGAAGTGCTTGAAAGAATAGGGCCAGTTGCATATAGACTTGCATTGCCTGCTAGCACTAGAGCTCATAATGTTTTTCATGTTTGTTTGCTTAAGAAATATGTACATGATCCTAACCATGTGATAAATTGGGATGTGATTCAGGTGGAACCCGAAGGAGAGTTCCAAATTGAGCCAATGCGCAAGGCTCGATAGGAAGGTCACAATGGTCCGGAACCGAGCCATAGGGAAAGTAAAGGTGCAATGGGAGCACTACGAACCTGAAGAGGCTACGTGGGAGCTGGAGGATTCCATGCGGTTGGTACATCCATTTTTGTTTAATTCTGCGGAACACTGAGGTGGTACCAGTGTAGCATTTTGTTCAAATTTTGTAAAGCACTGAGGATAGTGCTATTGAAGGGGGAGGGAATGTAACACCTCGCTTTTGACCTCGTTTGCATTAAATGTATATGATGTATATATTGTAATTAATTGTGGTGTGGAGCTAAAGAAAAATCCCCACCATCGATTTGGTTGTGTTATGTTTCGGTGATTAAAATCGTTGCCGATGGTATATCGTGATACATGGCACATCACAGTTTTGACATCATGTAAATATGCACTTTAATTAAAATGAACCCCAACCAGCTATGTCAATGGAACCATGATAAAAAGGGCATGATTTTCCTAAGGATAAGGGGGGGGGGGATTGTTAAACCTTGAGCCAATGGGAAAAGACATGTGTCAACTACCACATTAAAAGCCCTAATGTTAGTTGGGTAGTTATTGTTGAAAGTGGTGGGTGGTAGGACTGTCAGTCCTTGCCCACATGCCCACTCCACCAGTAGACTCTTCATCCTCATGTGGGGAGGGAAACCACTACCCATTACTCCATTCTTGCTTATCCTCATGCACAGGCTGGAATTGTTGATCCTCACGAATAGGATTCTTCATCATTTTTTCCTCATGTAGAGAGCTGGGGAATGCCATTGGCTATCATCCACGATTCCTCTGTGAAGGAGCCATTCGCGATTTCTGCTATGGGTGTATGTTTTTCTTACTGATTGATGGTCTGAGTATATGTTCCTTTGTCTAGGATGAGAGTCTGACTTTTCTTTTTCCAACTCTGGGTTGTGTACTCCCCATTGTTTCATTGTTGAGACTGGGGCTATTTTTTTCCCCATGTTTTTCATTTGTTGTGGCCTCATTTACGTTTTTGAGCTGTTGTGGGTTATTATTGAGTCGTTTTGGCCATGATAGGGCCAAGAACAACTCAAGGATTGATTTCCCCAGTCAAAGCATTGAATGTCTTGGTTTTGCTACGTGTACACAGTGGTTGGTCTTTGGATTGTGTTGGAGTGGGAATGAAGGTTGGGGTATGCTTGATAAACCTGGTGTGTTTGGGAGCCACATAGACAAAGCTAGAGGGATGGATTTCTTCTCCACAATCCCTGAATACACTGGAAGGGAGGTCAGGGCCTGAGGGATTGTGTAGCAAAGAAGGGACTGATTTCCTTGTGTTGGGTGTGTGTGGGTTTCCTAGAAGTCAGGCTAGTTCTAGTGTCGATGTCCTTAGCTCTTCAATGTCCTGATAAACCCACCATCTTAGCATTCAGATTTTCCCAGCTCCTTGATGGCCTGATAAACCCAAGTGTGTTGGCTTGGCTGATTTGTGTATCCTTGGCTATGTGTAAGCCTGCTTGTTCCTTATTCCTTGGGGAATATTTTCCAGCTTGGGGGTGGCAGCGTTGCTGAGAGATTAAGAAGCACGCTGGCCTATGGTTGGGTGGAACGTTGTAGCGACATAGCTGGTTGTGGAATGAGTTCTTTATAAGATAATTATTCTCGCCTATTTCACTTCTGCAACCATATTTGATGTTTAATGAATTATGATGAACATGTTGAATGCTGGAATGTATGTTTTTGCTTTCGCTATATGTTAAACAATTATGCATCTCTGCATGTTTTTACTTCCAAGCATTTTACTTCAGTTTATATGTATGTACGTGTTCATGGGGCTAGTTTCCCTATTGGCTAATGGCATGGTAGTGTCCTCTTCGTCGGTCGGAGGGTCGGGGACATTACACCCAAAGAGGGAAATATTTTCCTTTAAGCACTCTGCATGTATTCTATTTTGTATGGCAATATAGGCTTCTTCTATTGTAGGTTCTTGTGACCAGCCTATCCTTTTCATCCAATATGTGTATCAGCTACTTTAATTCTCCTCACTATTTTTATGTGGCAACAGAGAACCGTTTCTTACTGCTGGTTCTTGTGTGGCAACAATAAGACTTCTTTTCTTACTGCTGGTTCTTGTGTAGCAACAGCAAGACTTCCTATTGTTGGTTCTTGTGTGACAACAATAAGGTATCCTTTGATTATTTTCATGCTTAGACAGTTGGGTTGGTGAGGTGTTAGGTAGGTATTGGATGAGTGGGAAAGGATGGGAATTGATGCACATAAAATGCTATATAGAAAATGGAAATGGCTAATTATTAGTGGTTCTTCATGATATTTCCCTAAATCTTTAATAAATAAAAAAATCATGCTATTTTACCTCCAATTTTACCTCCATGGAAGCCTTGGTCACACATGAATGGACTGGTGTATGTTGGAGCTATATAGGTCAATCTAATGTTGAGACAGATGTATATGAGAGCTGAAACTGGATGAGGTTGAATTTGATCCATGATGTTGTGCTGGTTGCATGTAAGACTGCTAATTGTTGGAAAAAAATGGAAAGGAATTGCAAAACTACTGAAACAAATGATGCTGCAAGTCATTGTTGAAACCATTAGATCACATAATCTTCAGCTGCTACAAACTGAGGTACAATTCTTACCATGCGAATGAATGTGCTGAAGTCAAGCATGGAAAGAAATCATTGGATTACCGACCATTAGTGTATGCCATTAACCAATGTGAAGCAACTCACCTTTGATGAAAGTGAGCTCTAAAGTACCTTAGTGCATCTTGACAGGTACGAATGGATGTGTTGGACGTGAGTCACCTACAAGATAATCAAGAGGCATTGATGAATCCCCATGATTAACAACAAGGAAATATGCCATTGATTCATGGAGATACCAAGGCACTATAAAAGTTTAATCTCAATCCCAGATAATGCGTCGAAGTCGATGGGACAAGACCATTGGAAGGTGGACCTTAATGAATTCCACATCATCCAATACGAGTACAAAATAAGTGATTGTGAAGAATCATAGTGAAAAATAGAACCAACATGAAACTCAGAAGTGGAAAGTATATGTGAAGTCATGATGGAAAATAAAACAGTTATGATGACTACATAAGCAGTGGAAAATGGGAATTTGACATGAATGGATTTTTAGGGTTTTGAGATGAGGAGGGTGAATGAATCTATCATAGTGTAATTGGCTTCTTGAAAGGTTTCTTTTTTGCAACAATTGGTAAAGGATTCTTGGCATGTAGAAATGGGACTTGACTTATTGAAAATTGGTATGGTTTGCACATCAATCTATACATTTTTTATATGCTCAATCCATTTGCAAATTGATAAAAAGTCTTCAAGAGTCACTCGTGCATGCATTGACCTTCTTCTTCCAAGGACCTGTAAAAACCTAGCACTTGCTTGCAATAAAACATGGGATGATGGAAGAAGATAGGTGATTGGTATCTCTTAACCCAAAACTTATGAAATAAAACAACAATCAATTACTTATAAAACAAAACCAAAGAAAAATGAACAAAGCAAAATCCATTTTATACCTGCGGGAGAGCAATGTCCATCTAGACTCACCAACGGTATTGTGATCATGGATTCTTCGTTCCTTGTCCAATTTGAGTGATTCCAAATCCAAAGGAAATTAAATTCATAGTTATATTTATATTATAAATAGTTTTTTTAAAATTCTATGTAATGATGTTCTAAATCACTCAGTAATAGCCTACATGACAAGGTGTTTTTTCGAATTCTGGACTAGACCAATAGTCACGGTTGTAGGCTTAACTTTTTCGTTTGATAACGGATTGATGTGATTCCAATTGGATATGAAAGTATATTCATGTAGGTATCTAAATTAGAAACAATTTTTTAATCCAATAAGAATTGATGGGTCAAATAAGCCAATGAATTGTCTAGAAAACAGAGTCTTAGGAATGTTGATTTGTGATAGGAAGTCGATATTTTGGTCATAAAATTTGCATACAATATCAGAATGGGGTGATTTAAATTGGGTTATAAAATATATTCATAGGGGAATATACCATTGAAACAACTTTGCAATATATGTCCAATACGACATCCAAAAATTTACTGTCCCAACTCTATTCCTAAGTTGTCTGCTTGACACCTCGTTAGTATTTTGACCATAAATTTTTCGTTTGATGCCCAATATCAAAAATTAAAATTGTTTTGAAAACTAGATTCAAATGGATACTTGGTATGTAAACAGGTTTTAAAAATAATTCCATTTGGTCTCCCAAAAAAGGACTGTCCTGACTGTGTTTCTGTAAAAATTTGAAGCCAAAATGTCACAAAAATACAATAAATTAAATTTGGCTCCCAAAAAGTGACCAGAATAGGTGTGAATGTTTTTAGTGATGTAAATTTAAATATAACACACATGCATACCAAAATTTCCAAGCATTGAACACCTATATTGACTTACACAGTTTGTTGCAGCCGCAGCTGCAACTATTAAAAAATGACACAATGTTGAAATGAAGCATGTGTATTTTTATGGATGTGTTATATACAATTGAAAACCAAATACATGCCATGATGTACAACACACACATATCTCAAACTCATAAAGTTTCACCTGCAGTACAGTCAAAGTTGGGTGTTGTAGCTCACTGTCATAGCTGGGTGTTGCAGCTCACTGTCGCAGCTGGTAGTCACAACTGGGTGTTACAGCTAACAAATTCATGCCAAACTTCAAGCTTGAAGGGTTCCATAATTATTGGCTCATTTTTCTGTGGATCCTTCATTCACCTTCCCTAATTACTGTAATTTTGTTTTCAAGAAAGTTTGTTTTCTTTGTATCAATTAGAGACAAAATAAATTTTGAACATTGAAGACAAAAATGATTTAAGCATTTTTCTCAAATAGTCTCCAAAACATTCTTGAAAACATCTCATACCCATTCCTTATCTTTCTACCTTTTAATCTTCCAGATCGCAACAAGGCATAGGAAGAGAGCATACTTATTCAAAAACAAAAACTATAAAAGCAAAAGCATGGTTTTATTCTGTTATTCTATGGACCTACCCTATTCTACTTGGAAATATAAAAATTGTTCAAGTGTATGCATATTTCCAATGGATCCACTTTCGAAGAAGTGACTCAAGTATGTTCATTCTCCCAACAAAAAAATATAACTTTATGAATACTAGGATAAGAGAGATCAAATTCCCTTGAAATGATGGTGCCAATAATTGGTGAAGTATGGAATGCTGTTGCAGACTGATGACAAATTGAAACAAAGATTCAATATAGTCTTTGTTCCCTTGATTTCTCATGGATGTTACACCATGAAGCTCCTTAGTAAACTGATTTTCCTCAATGCATAAGAGATTCAGATCTAATGATGTAAAGGATGCTTCAATTTTTGGTTCCAATGTTTGTCCTTCATCAAATGTTACGTGTGGCTTGTTGATCTTGTCTGCTTGCTTATAAGGACTAGAAGAAATTCCATCTGCAAATCTTGGATTTAAAACATGTTCACGCCTTGTATGGATTTACTACAACAACGCATAGTATTTTTGCAGCAATATAGGTGAGGTAGAACAAGAGGGAAATGTAGGAACATTTTGTGGATCAGCACTGTAAGCATACTATATTGCTTTATTATGGTTAGGGCGGAGGGTGGATTGGACAGGAAATTGTGTTGGATACCAAGGAGTTTGATGAAAAAATAGATGTGGCTGATGTAGAGGATTGATTTGTGAGGTTGATATTGAAGGAACAAGTTATGTTGCAGCATGAGGGAGAGTGGCCATGTGATCACAAGATAGGCCATTCCAACCTTGTGGATAAGGTAGGTAAGAGTTAAATTGAGGTTGCAACAGCTGCCATGGTGGAAGAGTATTCAATGATTGAGTATGAGAGTAAGGAAATGGAGGGATAGAATTTTGAACCATACATGTAGGCCATGGCTACCATGACTATTGCAATGAGTTGGTTGCAACTCCCAGATCTCTTTGATATGTTTCTTTCATCATTGGTATGGAGGGACAATGATCTGTGGAATGATTCAAGTCAAATATGCCAAAAATTGTGGGACTATCCAAAGGAAAATCCATTGCAAGATGTTTCTTCTGACACCATTGGCAAACTATTTTTTCAAATTCCTCATTCTTTTCCTTAACCTGCAAAACAACCAATTCTGAATTTAATGAATCGTTAATATCAGCAAAAGAATTTTTAAATACATTACTAATTTCAGCTCGTAAAACTCTTGTTTTTGCATCAGATTTCAAAAATAAAGATAAAAGTTCCTTAGAATTCTTAACAGTCTTGAAGTTTCCTCTTGAATACCTTCTACATAACTCACAAATATCATCAAATTCTAACTGAAATACATTACCTGTTCCCATCAGATTAAATTTTTCTAAATATTCAGCTTGGATTCCCTTGAGTAGAAGTGTTTTTAAGGTCTCCTTCCCTAGTTTCCTTTGTTTGGATGTTTGGAGGTTATATTGAAAGCGTTCTATGTATTCCTCCATACTCTCTTCTTCTCCTTGTGTCATTTTGAAGATGTCTTCATTGACCCTGCAATAATATTGGTTCCTTTTCAAGAATACATGTTTCATGTCTTCCCAAGTTTGTATACAATTCCTACTGAGGCTCATCAACCATCAGAGGGCTGTTCTTTTTAGATTAAGGGGAAACACATTCAACTTTTGATCATTAGAACAATAACCATATCCTCTACAAATTATTTCGAATTTAAATAAAAATACATCAGGGTCTTCATTTTCCAAACCGTGAAAATTTGGTAGAACATGTGGGGGGATGCTTTTCGTTAGCGCCACTCTTCCTGAATCTCTTATGGGAAATTCGAAGGTAACAACTTCTCCATATTTCTTACCTACCATCTCTTCATTATATTCTTCGTGTGCTATCTTGAGGCTCCTCCTTCGAGTGTTCCTATCAACTTGTTAGTAGAATGGGTGGTGCTTACAACACCACTAAAGGGAATGATAAGATTTATGCTCCAAATATTGAAAATAAAATAAAACTAAATGCAAAGACAGAAAATTCACACTCAAAGTAAATTCAATAAACTCAAATGTAATCATGCAACCTACATGCCTACTTTAACAATTCATCTACAAAACAATGTCAGATGTACCTTTGCACCATTGATAACTTCCCCGACAACAGTGCCAAAAATGTTGGGCCCACTATATGCAAGTTAATTAAAACTTAACATGCAGAGTGTTAAACATAAATTATCAACCCGAGGAAGTGTTTTATTTCAAAGCTATCATGCAATATCTATGCAAGCACAATTTCTACCTGACACTGTTATCTATTGGTATGCAATCGAAACTGTTTGTAAACTAGGTCACAACTTCTTAAAAAGACATCAAACCTAAAACCTATTCATAAATCCAAGCTGTATATCTAATCACACTTCAACAAAATCAATTCTTATGAAACAAGATCTAATTGCATACATCCAAAAGAAGTGCTATGTTGGCCAACGATCTATCAAATTAATTAACAAGAAAAAAACTATGATAAATCTAATGAAAGCATGAACTAAATAATAAAAACAACTATGATCAATCTAATGAATAAAAGCATGAATTAGAAAATAAACAAATCTACAAAATAAAACACCTACAATCAATAGTACCAGCATCTTCTCAGGGAAGAGGGCCCTTCCTCCACTGAGCAGAGCTAGATCTCCACAATGAAAGTGTACAACTCTAGAATTAAGAAACTTCCAGCATGTATTATCATAATGAATGATTACAATAGATCTGGATCAAATCCTACATCATAACATTGTTTTCTCTCCTCCCTCTCTCAATGAGATTGATTACATATTTATACATCAAATTATCTCATGGAAATGAGGAACTAAACCCCCAACTTGTGATCTGTAACAGCTGAAACATGGTCGTAACTGCTAACAACTTTAGAACCGGCTGCAACAGTAAATCTGGAAAATACCCTCTCGAAGAATGACATGTATATCGCAAACCGTGGCTTTGTTTGTCAATTTCCAAATGATTCAAGTAAATGAGGCTATTGCGCACAAAACCCATGTCTAAGAGTTTTGAGATTCATTTCCATCTACCCATAAATTGAGACGTGAATCAAGGTGTTATTATCTGGCATGCATTTTTGGTTAAGGCTGTAACAGCTAGCTATGAGCATCTTGTACGTGACAAATCACTCCAGAAACCATGATTAGTAAAAATATGCATAATAGTCTTGAATTCATCAAATATAAAGGAAAATAATCATTATTAACCACTTAAAACATCAATGGAAGTAGTATGTTGTTTTACGCATAGTTACAACAAATGGATGGAAAATGGAATGATAAATGGGTGATAATGGGAAAAAAATGGATGAAATATATGTCGATAAGTGATGAAAAAATGGACAATTCTAGGGCCCAACAAAAGGGTAGGAGGATGAACCCCCTCCCACATAGAACCAGAAACAGGGTAAAAACCAACAAGGGTAAGGGGGAAATCCCCCCAAATAAGGAATAAACAAAAACCTAAGGACCAATTACTCTCTCTTAATATGTGGAAAGTACAGTCATTACACTCCCCATTTCTCACTTATTCTAGACTACTAATAGTTGGTGGAAGCAAAGAAAAAGACAAGAACAAACCCCCCTAAAGTGCCTACTGCAACACAACCCCATCAAGTTGTCCTATAACAACCCTTCTCCAATCAAGGTGTTTTCATTCAACAACTAGATTCCCACCTTGCAAGTGATGGTTCATTTCAAAACAAATTTTTGAATGTAGCATAAGCCAACCTTTAGACTCAAGCCAAAGGGTATACCAGTCCTAATCCCTCCTTTGTTGTAGAAGAGGCCCATGTTCCTTCAGAAAGCATTTTGCAGATTTCATGCCCAAGCACAGAACAAATCCTAAGGATCCAAAGGAACCACTTAAGAGTACCCCTTATAAGCAACATATGAAAGATTCCCACAATTATAATATTGTGGATGTCTTGACTCAGTCCCCAACTGCCATGTCAACCTTATAAGTGCTCTAATACTATCCAACTCAACACAAGGAATTATTAAATGCACTTGGTGTTGTTTACCCTTCCAACTCGTGTCTCATGAATTTCAACCTCGATAAAGGTGACACACGACTACACTCGTCATTTACATTCAATTCCTAGTCACTGTTAAGAACATTATGATTCATCGGTGTGTCATCGATGAAGGTTCGTGTAATTACATCATGTCTTCAAATTTTTTGAAAGGATTGGGATAACATAAGTTAGTCTCATTCTCTATCGCCCTTTGCACCTATGATGAGAAACCATCTCAACCAAGAGGATTATACCAAAATGTTCCCATCGAGCTAGGGAAAAAAATGGTAATGATCGATATTGAAGTCGTACATGCTTAGCTAGACTACAATATCCTATTAGGTCAGAGTTACATTTATGTCATGAAGGCTTCAGTCTTCTGCATCATGATGTTTTCCTTTAATGGTAAAATCGTCACCCTTGACCAGCTTAACTACTACAAACCCCATGCCACTACCAACCCAAAGAATGTAATACCCATATTAGGTGAAGTCAAGAAACCTCCATACATTGATTTCTTCCTATGTTTGTATAAGGATTCCAAACTCCTATGGGCATATTCAAGCCCTCCACCTAAAATCCCTACTTCAGTGGATGGTCTTATGTGAACAATTTTCACTTTTGAGAATGAGCCACCCAACCCAATAGCATCATTATCAACAACCCATGTAAGTCACAGAGAGGAACAAACATTGAACCCTTAAGTGCCCTCCATGTTTTAGGTACCATTCTTGTATAGATCTACGGGAGTGTAAGGAATGTATATTATGGCTCAATTAAACCTACCTATGCTCACTTTCGGAATCCTTGTGTGGTACCTCATGCCACCATACCCAAAGATGGTACTCAAAGAGGGCCTCAAAACCCATAGCACACTACGAAATAGCGCCATCTAGATGGGTTACTCCAACAAAGATGCATGTTGATCCAATGACAATTGTAACCAAGCCACCACTGACCATCATAACAACCTTCAATGGGGTCTCATTCAACCTAGGATAAAAACCCTTACAAATAGAGGCATCAATGAACCTATGTTGAAATCCATTGTTTCAAACAACCAAGATCTTGAATCCTCATCGAGAGTTGCTACACTTACAAAAGGGTCATTAGAGGAATTTTGATGTCTAAAATGGGCCTCAGAAGGAAAATAATAAAATAATATTTTTTAATTTTGAAGGAAAAAAGAAAAAACTACTTTTTGTGTTCATATTTTCAACATATCTCCCTGTGTTTTTAGTCAAATGTCGATCGAGAGAGCTCATTGGATGCAGAATTTGATTTTGCATACAACGAGCACCCACACTGCATACCTTTGACGGACCTCGCTACCCCAAAAACTAGAAATACCTGGAAAAAAAACATGATGATGATGTCATCATCACATTTTTTTCGGGTATTTATTGTTTTTGGGGTAGCGAGGTCCATCAAAGGTTTGTAGTGTGGGTACTCGTTGGATGCGGAATCAAATTACGCATCCAATGAGCTTTCCCAATCGACATTTGAGTAAAAACAGAAGGATATATGTTGAAAATACGAACAAAAAAAGTAGTTTTTTAATGACAAATATGTCAATTCAACCATTATGGTTGATTTATTTTTATTGGAATTCTATTGGTTCTTGAATTCCAACTCACAAGAACTTATTGTTGGCACGTTTTCTTATAAATCCCATTTTAGACCCCAAATTTCCTCTAATGCTTACTTCAACACATGTTGAAATACTTGATCATGCATGATACACCCATTATGTGGGTCACTCCACCATGTGCCTTATGTGGTCATCAAGGTCATGCGACAAACAAGTTCCCCACCTTTCCAGAGCTCACGAATTTACTGAATAGTCTCGTTAGCATTAACTATGCACCCAAATCCATGACAATGGGCACATCAACCCCAAATTTTCCTAGCAAACCCCAAAATTTCAAATCATTGCGCACCAAGAAAGCGTGTTCTATTTGTTCCCAGTTTGGGTATTACACACACCATTGTATCGATATACTACAATTTTGAGACATATTGGAAACCACTCACCTCACCCTCCCTTTAGTTAAAAATTCTTCACCTCAACCAAAATAAATTGCTTCTATTAATGTTGTTACTACACTAGTTGCAACACCAATTGTTCCTAGTGCAATGATGGTCCACACAATAGTTGCTTCCCCTATGACACACACCCAAAATACTATCCATTGAGCCATAAATACAACACATTGGAAGTATGTCTTGTGGGACTTGTACCCATATGATCCCCAATCGACAATGTGTAGTAGGGTTTTCACCCTTGCTACGTGCAAAAACACCTCCCTTACGTTAATGAGATAGAAGGGTAGAGTTTGTAATGGAAAAGCTACAACAAACAATAATATTAGTAACACAAAATCTCTAAACAACTACCATTAAACTAAACAAACAAAAAATATGACAAGTACACCTTCTTGTTTTCTTGAAAATGGGCCACCATGCCCCAAACTTGGAAATGGGCTACCTCTTCATAGGCTGGTTAGTACGGAGGATGCCTCTATGTACCAGATGGGAGATGGTGGGGCTATGGAATGTTTGAAAAAATTATGTGATTACTTTGAGAAAAGTGGTTTCTCACTGTACTCACAGAATATAGAAATGGTAGAAGGAATATGTGAATCTTGTGATGGAGACCTCCACACTATTTTATAGTTTTTCTTGTCATTTTCTCTCTTTTAGGGTTTTGGACCCTATTTAGGGTTTTAAGCCCTTTTTGTGTTTTTTAGCTCTTTTGGGGATTTTATCCCTTTTGTGAGCTTTTTAGCTATTTTGTGGGGTTTTAAGCCCTTTTGTGAGATTTTTTGGCCCTTTTGTGGGGTTTTTGGCCATTTTTAAGAGAGAATGAAGGTAAACCATAGTTGTGGAGGTCAAAAGTAAGGAAAGTTGTAGGGAAATGATGTATGTATGTGGTTTAGACCATATAGAGATAGACGAGCAATTTTTTGTGTTAATAGATTGCCCCCTGATGTGTGAGGCCAGGAGCTCATCGTATGGCCAACAAACATCATAGGATCATGGGGATAGTGGAAAGATTGGAGAGACCTGTCACGGAAGTGGCGCTTCCTCGTTCAAACCACGGTGGCTTTTGGTTTTTGTATTAATATTGGTTTCCAACAATGGGTGAGATACAAAGATTGTGTGTATGGATGAGGCAGGCATATCCATTCTCGTAACAATTTCAAAAGAATAAATAATGGGATCAAGGCTCAAAAATATGGGAGATGATAAATACATATGCAACTGATGTTACATAATGGTGGCCTCAATGAGAGTATTAATATCTCGCTGATCTGAAGAACTGATACATAGGAATAATGGCATTCTCTTGGAATGCAATATCTTCATAACTAATGCTTTGCTAAATCTGGAAGTGTACATAACTAGAGGGATTGCATGACAGGGAGTCAGAATCTCTGTGGTACAATATGCCATATCAATACTGGAGCTACATAGAAGCAGTGCTTTGGGGCTTCTAAACATTGTTTCCAATGCAACACATAAATCATAAGGGACATGAATCTGTTTGGGTCCTGTAGTAGAATCACCAATGTGCTAGAGTCAGGTGAGAACCAAGGTCCTCAATCAAATAATGTACAGACCAATACCCTGTATGAATCTCAATGGCGCGAAGATGTAGCTAAAGTCAAGCATGTGAGACACAACCATCCTGAGAGGAACTAATGACTCCTCTCAAGTGGTCCAAGGAACTCATCAATAGGGTGAATGAAACCATGATACATGGACCTCTGGGTCTATCCTCTGGAATAGATTTTGTTGACGTCGACAGCGGGAGACTTGTAACTAATCAAAGAAATAATGTTTCCTTGATGAGAAGCACGAGGGGGATAACCAAGGATGTGGCACAATCTGGGGACTATCACAACGAATAGGGGAATAGGGGCAGGGGAGCATGGGGGACTCAAAATTCCTTTGTTCAGAGTATGACGGTAGGGATGACCTTCCAACAAATGAAACTAACTCATGGGATAGGGATCATAGCTATAATACCGGGAATGTTACTGCAAATGGGAAATGCTGAGGAAAGTAATCGAAATATGAACACTCTGTGGGGCCTTCACTTGCTGACCAATATCCTATCATGTTAGTTCATATTGTGGGTTTTAAAATTATTAAAAATTGAACCAATATATTGGAGGTATTGGGGGGGATGAGGGGTTTAAGGTGGGGGTGGGTAGGGTGGCTTATAAGGATTGAGGTATAAAAAGGGGTGGGGAGGAGGTTTTAAGTATTGGGAGGGGCTTTCAACAAAAAGAATTTGGGTCAATATCTATGGAAATTAAGGGTATTCTTTAATATCCCACGATCGCACGTGCTATGTAAGATGTTCACTAAGTGAAGTCCCAGTGGAATACTCAGGGGATCCAAGGAAGACTCATCGCATAATAATCTGAACAAAAGTAATCCAATTAGGGGAAGTTGCCAAACTATATATATGGTGGCGTCATAATACACTATTATTGCACGATCTCGTGGATTTTTAGCGAGCCCGAGAAAGTAAACGCTCGATGGTGCTTTCATTTTTAGAGAGTTTGAAAACAAGAAGAAGACTCCAATGTGGTTTGTTTTTTGTATGTAGTATCTTATGTTCAAAAAAGGATAAACATATGCATAAGAGAGCTCTCCCAACCTTTGGGGAAGGAAGACTTATTTACCGTTTTTAGTCCAATCAGGCCGAAAAAGGTTAAACTTACACTGATAGGACGGTCATTCAAATACTTTTACGAGCATGAATGAAACCAAGTTTGATCGGCAATATTTTCTTGATGAGAAGGCTGGAAAAGAGCTTAAAGAAAACCCATGATGAGATTTTTCATGCCCACAATAGATAAGGAGGGGATGGACACGATGTCAATGGTCGTATTGATGGTAGGAATGACATGTTTCGGTGTGGCCAACCCCTATGGATTATAGTAATTCAATTGGTCAACTGTCATGATCTTTTCATCATGGGGAAACATCATAAGTCGAAATACGGTGGAGGCCACGGCTCTCATAGCATACATGTAACTACATCCAAGGAGGAGGTTATAATCAAGTTGGGCGTTAATAATCTCGATGTCGATCAAAACAATTTTACCGGCTAGTGAAATAGGAACATTCAAAAGAATTCCCTCGACCTTGATAGAGCGCCCATCGTAGGCACAAAGTGTGGTAGAGGATGGTTGGAGGGTAGGTGACCCAAGTTTCTACCAGACAATAGTTGACATGACACAGGTAGATTCCCATTAATCAACAATACATCGATGTATGACCAAATTCCGAATTGAGACCGAAATTTGGAAGGTGATGGTGGATGGCATTCTTGGTTCAGCTTGATCGAGATCAAATGTGATCAATATAGATTCTGAGGGATCCACAGAACCAAGAGCAGATGACAACACTTTCTGATGCAGTGGGAAGGTTTTGAGCACTTCTAGAGCGGACATGGACGTAGGTGATTGGGCCAAGTCATCAACGATGCTATAGTTTAAGGAAACTCATGCAGTTGTGTTGTTGGCGATACTCCATATATGAAACCATGGACCTTTGGCCACCTCATCAGTGGGGGGTATCGGTAAGTGGAGGGGTATGTTGGAAGTGTTAGAGGTGGATGTTGCAGATGGATCAACGGTGGATGTAGTGGAGCCATACCGGTTACGCTAGGTCTGGAGGTTGAATTCCTCTATTGACAATGTCATCATGGGATGGACTCCAGTTTCTACATGTGGGGTCATGGTGGGAGCTGCAGGGGCAGGTGGGGCCAAGGGTGTGGTTGAAACTAGTCCTTGGTGTGGGAGTGAGTTTTGAAGCACCATCAGTGGAGGACCTGGTGGTGTTGGGTTGGGCTGAGCCTAGGCCACCGCAGTGGTGTCGTGTTGAGATTCATATTGGAGGGTCTGTTGGGCATGAGCCATGTGAGGGCATTGGTGCATGTAATGAATGTAAGTTTGACATAAAAGTGCACAGATGATTAGTCCATAACTAAGGGTTTTTTCCCGGTTGGTCAGGTTGTTGAGAGTTCTGTGCCAACGGGTTAGCATCGCTGTTTTTGGGATGGTTAGGTGGTTGACCACTTCCTTGTGGTTGGTTATTACCATGGTTTTTTCCTCTGTTTTTATTTTCCTGTCCTTGTTGGTTATTGGGGGTAAGCTAGTTGGGGAGGTTGTACTGAACGAACACTTCTCCCATGGAAACTGGAGGGGAAGGTGTTGGAGCCAAAGTTTGTATCACTGGTGGCGCATAATAGACCGGCAGGGCAGGAGGGGTTGCAAAACCGGCCACTCAGCTAGAATACAGCTGTGTCGGCCAAGTCGGCCCATTGGCGTGTTGGCTGGGCGAGAGGTATGCGTAGGAGGATGTGGCTCCAGACTGAGAAATCATCTGCAAGTGATCAGGTATATGGTTTGGTTTCCCAATATTATGAGTGTTTCTTGGGTGCGGTGGAATCATAGGGGGTGCCACATAGTACTAAGGGTGTTGTGAGATAGAGCCAATGATACCATTTGCAGCATGGGATTCCCCCAATGTATTGCGACCGGAGGTGCCAGCATGGGGAGCATCATGTATGATGGTATATCAGTACCCAGACTGGGCGTAGATTAAATAAAACTATTGGGCCTTTATTATGGCCTCCTCCTAATTTTGGAGCCACTCTTGGATATAGGTGAGAGAAAGGGTTTTAGAAATCAGTCTAGGAAGATCCTGTCATCCAGTTGGATCTTGCACAGGCTACAACATTGGCGCCACTCATGGATGTGGTCGGTGATGTGAGTAGCCATGCTATGACGGTAGGATAGAAGGATCTCCAATCCCTCATCATATCGAATAGGTATTTGGAAGTATTGGAGGAACATGGAGGATGGTGAGCATAAATTAGGGTAAGAGGCAGGTGGCAGCTCATTGTACCATTTTGCAGCAACACTCGTAAGTGTGCATTGTAATAGCCTCAGTCTGACAGAGTCATCCACAATGTTGTTTGATGAACCATAAATGGAATGACATGATATGGTTTTTGGGGTCCTCCCCCGCCTTCCCCTTATACTTTGGGATTTCTTATGGGATTTTGGTTGGCATGGGGGGCCAATGAGGTTGATGACTGATGGGGACATTTGTTAATCTAGCCAAGTCTGGAAAGTTAAGATGATCCATAAATGGTAATTTGGACCCGAGGTTGGCTCAGCATGAGCCGACAATGGTGCCAGATTTTATAGGAGGATGGAGTCCATGTATGGCTGGGGGTATTTTAGGTTGACTTCCCATAATGGGGATAGTCGAAATGTTCATGGAAGGGCCACTTCCCCCAGGTATCAAAGTTGCTATAGTTAGGATTTTGGTAGCTAATGCAAGGCCGCTACTAGTGGGTAGTGTACCTACAGCAACATGCACAATGGTGTTGGGACCATTGGAAGGGATGACAGTAACAATGGGTGGAAAGTACGTGGGTCCTCCATCGACTATCCCTCATTGGAAGGGATCAGGATATACGCTAGCCATGGGGATAGATGAGGCAATAAAAAAATTGGGCTTGGACTGGTAGGAATCCGAATATGAATTACAGGCATTGTAGCGTTCTGAAGGTGAAGAGGGTTGTGGAAGAGGGCCTTGATGGTTGCAATCTAAGAACCAAATAGAGGGGAGTGTCCCCTAAGTTGAGAGGAAAATTGTGGTGAAGAAATGGTGGCTTATTGTAGCAACTGGTAATGAATTTTGAACCCCATTTTAAATCGTCTTCCTATGGGCTCAAAAGGAGTCACTTGGACACCAAGACTGCCAGAAGATAACGCTTTGGTTTTTTCCTCATAGGTGGGTATCTAGTCAATCTAGTGGGGGTCGTTTCTCATTTCTCTTAGCAATTCTTCTCATTGGCTAGCTACTTTGGGGTTCCTATGGTAATCCTCACAATGAGTTTTAGGGCAGATCCCAAGTACTTCCCATAGTTGTTGCGGATGAGACTTATGTCCCAAACCGAAATGTTATTAAGTAAATTTGCTTACTTTTAAGGTTTTGCTCGGGGTCATGAACCAAGTTTTGTTTGATTATTGGTGTGATTATGTGTGCACTTGTATATGAATTTTTTACTTTTACTTTCAAAGATAAAATATGAAATAAACAATGGATTTCCTACAATAAACAAGCAAAGGGCTATACAAAGCAGGTTTGAAAGATAAAAGAAAACTAGAACAAAGTGCAATACAAACAAGGGTCTGAAAATTAGTGAATGACTGTTATGTTTCCAAAACAATAGTGTGACTACCCCAAATTCATATCCTTCAAATCAAAGAGGGATTGATGGGCTCTCAAGAAAGTGGAAACAAGTCCACCCGTAGATCCACAAGTCAAACTCCAAGTGCGTGGTGCTCGGCAAGGAGGACGCGAATGCCGTGAGACCACCAATGGTATTCCACTCCCCAAAACCTCCAAAATCACTTGCTTTTAATTAAAAGGAACAATAGTAAAGTGCATTCCTATTACTAAACTTACTTAACCCTGTGTCGTATCTTAGAAGACCCTCGAGGGTGATGACCGAGTAGAGGAGGAGGGTCCAAATAAGTGGGTTAATTTCCAACTTTTAAATTACAATACAAAAATATAAACTATAGAAATCAACTTAAAAATAGACAGGTCGCATGTCAAAACCCCAAATTTTCACAAAAATTTAAAATTTTGAGATAACATAAAATGTTGGTACTGCGGTTTACTAACAGCTAATGGTTAGCAGAAAAAGAAACAGTCTAATGATTAGTATTACACATTTTCAAATTACGTTAACTAAGCAGTTTCCTTTTCATAACAAAGATAAGGTTTACTTGCGTATTGTTTTATTTCAGTTTACCGATGAGTCTTCTTTATGGCAAGTAGGTGGAATCTGTCTTTGAATCCTGGGCTTACTTAGCATTTATGTTAACACAGAAAAATTACTGGTTCTTATAGGTTTATAGGTATGATCGAACAAGTAATAATTTTAAATTCATAAAGTATCAAGAAGTGTTTCTATTTGCAATTATTGTGCTTAGTAAAATAAGCTGATAAATTCCAAGCAACTTCAAGGAGGTAAAGTAGTTTATTTATTTAGTTATTCTTGTAAGCAAAGTTCTCATAAAAGAGTTCCTTTCTTTATCAAATTAGCGACAGTAAAGTTACTTACCGTGGACTCTCGACTTATAATATTTGTTGCATAATAACTTCCACTTTGATATACATATCTTGCAATGTTATACTTATTGTATAAATCAATTGCTCATTAACAGGTTATTAGCTTCCTTGTCAATGTCATATTGCATGTACTATTGTATCATATACATTATCATACTATTTACTTGAGTATCAAGCTGATCGATATTTACCTTCTGTCAGGAAACTTAGAGCCTGTACAACTTCTTGATATTACAAGTTTGGTTAGTGTAAAAACAACTGCGTCTTTACACATGAAACACTGTTTGCCTTTACTTCTCAAATCTAAGTCAATCCAAGTAGTTCTACTAATTATGGACTTGAGTAGGATTATTCCATTGCAATTCTTATTACTTTTATAATGTTTTTCTTATATTAAGTTACTATCTATAACAAATTTTAAGGTAGATGTTTCTATAATGATCAACCTTCTATCTTATTCTAAGCACTAGTTATCTTTTATAATCATGAAATCATCGAACCAATAAAAAATCATGGTAAATTACTCAGCAAAAGCCAAGTTGAGAAACAACTATTGACTATTAAAGTCTAATCCAAATTGAACTATGTAAGAGAATTCAATATATATTATTTTACTATACTAGCCAACTTATAGTTTATTACCAATCAAGACATTGGTTTTATAAGGATTATAAACATGCATAAACTATTATGTTTATAAACATACAATTCTATAGTTAGTTCGAAGGTTCTAAACAAGTCTTCAAGTCTTAAAACAAAGTTGAACTTGTAAAGAATTCTTGATTCTACTCTTTACTATGCTATCCAACTTTATAATTATCACCACTTGAGTTGTTGGTTTTAAAGGATTACAAAACGTGCATACCATTGATTTGTTAGTAGATAATATTACTATAGTTTAAAAGGGTTCTATACAAGGTTGAATTCGGGCTTCAACCAATTAGTTAAGTGATGACACCTTGCACTAGGTCAACGTTATCATTGTGGTTTATCCAAACGCCAATTTCGAACCTTCGACCTTACGATAATTTGACAAATGATTAACGATGGGGTAATTATACATGCAAATACTATAGCTTATGCAAGTTTGATAACAAATCATTGTTTGAAACAATTGAAATTATTGAAATGCAAGTGCACTATAGGACTTGACCCATGCATGGTTTGATTTTCTAGTGGGCACGAAGTCTTCTCTTGACCATGCACCGGGGATATAAGTTCATTGCAACCACAACCCTTCATCATTTTCCCTCCTCAGTTCACGCGGGCCTTCAGGCTGCTCTACAAGACTTTCGTGGCAGCCATGAGACCCTTCTAGTTTTAGTTTGCTCCGAGTCTTGGTTAATGTTGCTTTAGCCTCTAGTACTCAGTGTTATTGCCCTTTCTTTGTACTGTGGGTCTTTACTCTGTAAGGGTTTGCTGGTTGTTGCTTTGCACTTGCGTGCGGCCTGTATGAGACTTCATTTTACCTTTCTTTCATGGCCTGCCACTTCTGTGCGATGTTGTGGCTTCACTACTATTTTTGTGCTCCTTCATGGTCATAGGGTTTGGAAAAATTATGTGCAAGCTTGCTGTTGCTGACAGTCTCCCACTAGACTGTTCAACGTTCTTAAGTAAGGTAATTATTTAGTTCTCATCCATTAGAATGCTTACAACAATATTGATTTACAGTTAGTTTTTTTATTTTTTATAAAAGAGTTATGAATATAACATAGTACTGTGCTCTCACTACAGGTACTCGAGACTCCATTTGCAAATCATAGAGAAGATGCTGCTGATTGTCTTTGTGGCTCGTGGCTCCAAACTGGTAAACTCAGGGTTTCAATGAACGGATTCTTCCTTTACTTGTGACAGGGTAGTTGATTTGGTAAACTCTGAGCTTGGAAACTTGTCTAGCTTCATCTTTGGCTACGTGGTTTCTTTTTATAAGTTAATGTTGGTTTTATTCTGTGTATAAACCCTCGCTTCATCGATGGGTAGCCCTGATTGTGAGCTGGGTGTTGTATTTGGTTTTAAAGTTCATCCTTCTGGCTTGTTAATGTAAAACAATGGATTTTAAGACAGTTTGTCTTCGAGCTTAGACTCATTTTTGTAGTATACTATTTGGTGACTCTGTGTAAATGGGGTTTTACCCTATTCGACTGTGAATAAAGAAATTTACTATTTATAATATTTTGTGATATAATGTAGTTATTTTTTTTAAAGCCGTAACTATAACTCCTTCATAGAGTAAATTATAATAACTCTTTGTTGGCTCTAGAATAAGAGCTAGGGTTTTCTTGAATGAAACCCTCATTTAAATAATTCTTTTAAAATAGGTTCTGATACATGTTTAACTTGTTTTAAGTTAATGTTATTACACATGTGTATTGAATATCTTTTAATTACATTTGTACCTATGTGGCAATAAGGACTATAACCAGTCTTTGATAGTTTAATTGTTTATCAAATAATGGTCCAAATAATAGGATTATAGCCCAAAAGTTTTTATTTAAAACAATAAATTTAATATAGGGTTTCGACCCTGTAGTTACTCTTGCAAGTATAAACCTATTATGGAATAGTTCTTTACACAAATATATATTTATTTTCATACTGGTTATTATCGTATTCTTGTTGTTTTTATCTACTGAAATGATAGAAAGAATTTGAAAGATAAACATAGATTCTTAAATAAGTTTCTTCTTGATAAAATAAGTATTTTTCATAATACTCTCCTTGGTTAATAGTAACTGTTAGTCTTATTTTATTATTATTAGTAAATAAACTATATAATTAATAGTCTATATATTTATTGAACAGAATGTAAACAAAGTAGTTTAACTGTGTTTCTTCTACTGCATAAGCAACTGGTTATTAAATAAACATAAAGAAAATATATATATAACATAACCCAGTTTACCCTCCTGCATATTTTAATTTCAATAAAAAGAATAATGTACTGTGTATAAGCATAACATCTTATCTATTAGGGTATTTTATAAATATAATAATCCTTCTACATGTATTGGAATACTACTATTTCATTAGCAGTATATTTACATACACAAAGAACATAGATAACCAGGTCATTATACTTTTTAATTACAACTTGCATACAGAAATAAATTACTCTGCTAATATGAAATGTAGAACCACATCTATTCTATTCAGTCTCTTAACCTTTTCTTCATCTACTTTAAATACTATGTCTGTGCTGGAGTACAATCTGGTCCTTCCAGACGTGGAAAAACATAGATTAGAATTATTTTCCATCTATTTCAGATCCATTCTTTCAATAATCTAAAAGATTACTAACTCTAACATTTTACAACTAAATATTTAACATTCATTTAATAGTCAAATTTACATTTAACTATCTAACACAGTAAAACAAAGAATGTAGAACCTGATTAGGATGGACAACAACAGCGTTAGGAGGTCGTTCTTCCCTACCAACTCCTAGAGAGAACTCAAACAACGCTTCCTCAGGACCCTCGAGCCTGTTCCTGGTCTTCTTGGCTGAGAACTAGTGGAGCAAGCAAACAATAGACTAGTCCAATGACTCAATAATCACTCTGCACTCAGTAGTAAGATCCTTTAGCTGAAAAGATGCACTAGATCACTTAGTAGTTAACCCCTCAAACTCTTTCCACAATTCCCTTCCATTGAATTTCTCTGAAGTACATTCACCTGAATGATCACTTCTCTAGAAATGAGCAGCCTCAGCTCTCTTCAATGGGCATTTTTATAAATATTGCCTAGGCCTTTAGGGTCAGTTGTCATTAATTGAGCCACCTGCTCTGATCCCACTTTCTTGGGGGATCATGACTCCAAATGTGGGGAGGTTTCCACCTGCTACAGTTGGAAGTGGTTTGAGGATGCTGCCACATGTCTGTTTGCTCTCCACCTAGTCTCCTCCACCAATTTGACCAGTAAACACTCTTTTAACAGCTCTCCTAAGCTATTGTCTCCACCTTTATTTATTTATAATTAAAATATTCAGAATTACATTAAATATACTTGACTCTCCTGAGTCATCAATTACAACTTAGCATAAAATTTAACATCTTGTCTTTAAATAAAATCAAATAAGATAATATTGTTTTTTGCAAAATTGGGGCATGTGACATCGCATGTGACAGGTCAATAGTCGTGACTAGGTCGCTTAAACAGGTAAAAAAGAGGTGATTGGGCTTAGAAATAGATAGGTCACTCTTAACTACTGGAAAACTGCCACCGGGTTGCTCAAACAGGAAAAAGATAGGTGACTGGGTTGCTTTTGATTGCAAAATAGGTGTGACTTTGCACTGGGAGGAAATTCCTGCTTTACAGGGGTAAATTTGTGACCTGGGTCATGAGTTTCATCCTGAAAGGAATGAATGGGTCACGGTTTTTGGCCCTAAGGGCATGACTCTAGTTGGAACTGGAAAAATTTTAAAAACCGGTCGATAAAGGCTGATAGGGGCAGGCACTAGTGTTGTACAGGTTCGGATCAGCCTCTTGGGATCTGATCAGTGATGGATGAGAGTCAAAATAAAATATACACCTACAAAACAAGAGGATTGAAAAGGATCGACCCTGTATGGTCACCAAAACTGTAGCAGGGTTTTCACGTTTGCTACGTGCAAAAGCACCTCCCTTCCATCAATGAAACAGAAGGGTAGAGTTCGTAACATAAAAGCTATAGAAAACAATAATATTAGTAACACAAAATATCTAAGCAACTATGAATAAAATAAACAAACAAAAAATATGACAACTATACCTTCTTGTTTTCTTGAAAATGGGCCACCATGCCCCAAACTTGGAAATGGGCCGCCTCTCCATAGGCTGGTTAGTATGGAGAATTCCTCTACGCACCATATGGGAGATGGTGGGACTATTGAATGATTGGAAAAATGGTGTGAGTACTTTCAGAATAGTGGTTTCTCACTGTACTCATGGAATATAGAAATGGTAGACTCTAATAAATGAATCTTGTCATGGAGACCTCTTGACTATTTTATAGTTTTTCTTGTTTGTTTCTCTCTTTTAGGGTTTTGGACCCTATTTAGGGTTTTAAGCCCTTTTTTTGTGTGGTTTAGCTCTTTTTTTGGTTTTTAGCCCTTTTGTGAGCTTTTTTGGCTTTTTGTGGGTTTTTTGGCCCTTTTTAAGAGATAATGAAGGTAAACCATAGTTGTAGAGGTGTCAAAATTAAGGAAAAATGGTAGCGAAATGATGTATGTATGTATTTTAGACCATATATAGCTAGGTGAGCAACATTTTGCATTAACACAACGTACAAACACTCCCAGTCAACTATCGCCAATAATTTTGGCACACGAGCATAGTCATGCCAGAATCTCACACCCATGCCACTCATGTGGCGATGCTTCCCATTATTCATTTAAGTGTCCCATTTTATTCACTCAGTGAGAAATTCACCTCAAGCATATGCACCTAGAAGATGAACTTCTCCACCTTACGATCTCTCCATAAGAATCGCCTATAGAGCAATTTCTTCCCACCTTTGTGGATACCATTGATAATGTATCCCCCATATCTAGTCTACTCACCAGTGAGGATTCCTCATCCTCTGACGAGGATTTCATTATCCTCCAATGATGATCCTCCACACCCATTACCTAACTAGTTACACAGGGTCACCCCACCTACTTTGGGTTCATGTCCATACATCCAAGTCTTCTCATTGCTAAAGGTGACTTATAATCCCAATGAAAGTAGGACCTCACCAATACACTACTTGAACCCCATTGTTCATTTTCACTTTAATATAACAAATGCCACACCCTAATTTTTCAATCCGATTGATGGACAAATAAAGTTATCCTTTGTTTACAATGCAGACGACCAATTTTCATGACAACTATATTGACTTCACATATGGCACAAGTTATTGGTCAAAGAATTTTTCTTTGGTTGCGTCAACCAGTTATACCCCCCACCAAAATTTATACCACATAGTCATATTTTTCCTAGGAGCACTCACTGTTATCTCCTCAAATAAATTAGACAATTTATTTTATGTAGTGATAGGAAGTCAAAAAACATTTTTGAAAATTTTAAAGGCTCATTGTGAGAGTTTTGGGTATGTGAAATTATACATATACAACATCATCATCATGTAAAATTATACATATACAACTCATCATCATCATCAACATACATAGACACATCATACATAAATGGGAAATATGAAATATGTCACCAAAAATGGTATATATATCTCATCCAAAATAAGGTGTCAAGGAAAAAATGGCCCTCCAGGGGCATATACAAAATATGACGTGATATTTATGGGGGATACATAATAAACCTGCCTCCCATAGGATCGATCAAATACATATATAAATTGGGGCTCATATCCCTATCTCAAACACAAAATAAAAAAATACATACACACTCACGCTTCCCCACCAGGGAATGGACCATGGGGTCCCATATTAGATAACGGTCATATGACCTCCTCTCTGGACACCTTTATATCAGACCCCTATGCTTTTCCTAGTACTAGTTGTGACCTCTACCTAGAAGGAGTAACATGTCCTCCCTATGCCCCATGTGTTATATGTTATGCCACTACCACCCACCGCATCACCAATTGCGCTTAGAACGGTCCACAAGTTTTTGGGAGTTGCAAAGTTCATGCAATATTCTCATCATATAGATTATTGGTCTACCGATTTTCAATTCCCATGGTCATCTTGCTGAAGAATGTCTCCATCTCCACTAAGGTTGCAACCGAAACATCCCCATAGATTGCTCCCCTAGAAGGAGCATCGCCACCAACAAATCAGGGCTCCCAAGTAGATCCCCCAACAACTCTTTCTGACCCTAGACCTTCATCTTGGTGGAAATGATGATGAGCCCCATGGGGTGGTCATAACGGTCCAACATTTGCATCACATGTCAAAATACCCATCATTAATAGATATATATCACAAATTATGTGCACAATCATAACAACATACATAAATAGATATAATGAAAAAACATAACGTACACTTAAGGCGTCCCAACAATGGACAAGTTGTGGTAACTCTAAGTCCCTTTTGTAGCCCATGCCACGCCATGGATACTGTTCCATTGGCCGAATGTGCCAAAACTACACCTCCATAAAATGAGGAGTGCAATATGCTCCTACCTTTCCACCTTTAAGGCGGGGAATCACATCACTCTAGTACACCATACAAGGATATTGGGACACCCTTAGTGTTACCACAACCAATGGTCTCAAAGAGGGACAACTCTCAAATAAATAGGAAAACAAGACACTCCCATGGAGAAAGGTCCTCTCCGCGCCACCCCCCCCCCCCCCCCCCCCCCCCCCCCCCCCCCCCCCCCCCCC
>LPNX011085130.1:142957-260239 GCA_001517045.1 Pseudotsuga menziesii
TCTCTTTAGTTATCCCTATAGGCCTAACCTACATAACTTTGATTCATGGGGAACTCATCTTTGTGGTTGAAAATATCCTTCACTTCACTATGGGGAAGTTTCCTCAACCCACTCAAAACTGTGGGAACCCCATCCATCATCAAATTTACTCCTCAACTCATCAAAAACTGCATAAGTCACACCCATGATAAAATTGGTCCCCTGACATGGCCAAACCTATGTGGAAACCTATGTGGACCCCACCACTTATTATTTATATACAGAAGGTTCCCCACCACACTAAAAACCATTAGAACCCCTGAATTCTTTTAGCAACAACCCCCTAGTCGCCTTTGATCAATGTAGTTGTCTCATTCCAAAAATTGTCAATTGTTTCGGTCACCATTCCCTCATTATTGTGTCTCCAACAAAACCATTCACGTGTAGTTTGTCTCCTTTTTTAACACTCTCTACCTAGACTATGAAGAATTCTTACATTCAGTACTCCCCAAGTTTACATCGATCAAAGGAAGTTATGAGCCCCGTACTTATCATCCAGTCTTGTGTCAAGTCATTCATTCTCACTGTTGGTTACAACATGATATTCATTCATAGGATAACACCCTCATCTTATCAAGTTCTTCATCTCTCAATGACATCAAATAATTCTATTCTTAGAGTTGAAGTAGTTACAATGGTACCTTGAGATTCGCTTCAATCAATATAAGGGACCACCTCGACCTAAGTAGGAAGAATCATTAATGCTCCTTAACTCAGTGGTCTCCCTTATGCTCAATGTCAACACATCTATCACATCAGGGGGATTCATACATTTTGAAGGTAGAAGTGTTCACGTTTTCAAATCATTGTAGTAACACATTTGGTATAGTGAAGTCCCCCCTCCAATGACTTCACTATCATTCTGGAGCCCCAGCCTAGTGTGTTTCTTTTGATTTTCCATACAGTTATGCATCTTTGAAACCCATGACATCCTTTCTAGGTTCATGTACTCTCACATTTTTTGAAGACACCTTCATCCATTTCTAGTAGTTTATGAGTTGACCCCTTAGTCTATTCATTTTTTATCCCATCTAGAAATCTTCACGAGCATGGGAATGCCACCTTGTTTGCATAAATATAATGTTATTGGTTACTGCTCCACTAGAAACATTACCCTTAGGTAGGGACTATTCATCCTCATAAGTTTCCAACATTTCCAAGAAAGAAAGAGAGAACACCAATGAAACAATGATGCATTATTGGCTCTACAGTTGCCTCTAAACCTCATACATGAGGGGAAATTAGTACCGCATAAATCTTGAACATATGCAACATTTTTTCAATTTACCTTGTAAAGTGTCATCAACATATGTCATTCAACCCACCGAATACATATTCTCAATATTCGAGAAGCATATGAATCTAAAAATTCCCAAAAGCAGTCAAAATATAGGATTGAACAACCAATTGTTTATTTATATGCACTACCACATGTATTACCAATTCAACACCCATGCACCTAGTGAGTATTTTTCTTTGAGATCCATGTGAACGACATAAATAGTGGGACCTCAACCACCCACAACACATTGAAGGATCATGAAAGATTCATTACCTCCAAGAATTTGAATTTTGGCTCCTCGCATATGTGGGTTCATTGAATGCCCCCCCTTTGTGTACTTTGGATCTAGATCATGGATCGTTGAGTTCACATTTGGATATTGTTATTTCTTGGAAACATATTGGCCTATAAAATAAATCCATGGGCATGCTTATTGTAATAATAAATCATAGCAACGTTATTCTATTGGAATTGTGCTTGAGATCCAAGATAGCTCACCTCTTCCCTCTTGTTTAATGTTCGCCAATATCCCTTTCCACCTTCCTCCAAGGGGCAAGTGTTCTTCTCATTTATTCTTCATGCCACTTGACATATAATCTAGACTAAGTATACATACCTTAGAGGGGTTGTTTTATTTTATGAGGATGTAATAAATATAACAATTTTGTTTACATGAACACTTTGCAAATTCAGAATTATATTAGGGACAATTAAAATATCATCATTTAGTGTACCTCAGTTTGAAAAATTTTGGTTTTGGTTGGGCCAAAAAGGTTATCATCATGGATGATTCCTAGGATTATTATGAATATGAGGCATATGCAATGGGAGAAAACATATAGGTTGAGAATGCAGAGATAGAATCCAATGGTAGGATAAATCAAGTGACTCCCCTAGACATTGCATAAACCATGAAGAGCTTAAGGGTGGAACTATAGAGTTGTAGAGAAGATAATGAAAGGATAATTATATCTCAAGAAAAATAGAATCAACTAAATGCATATATGCTTCAAAGTCTTACAGATATTTAGAGGAATATTAACTCTCGTAATCACTTATAAAATCAAGAAAATAGTGGGAGTAGCTTAAGGAGACACTCTCAAAAGAGGTCCCATTCTTCAAGAAGAGTTTTTAGAGAGAGGTGATACACTCCAAAATTCTTTTATAATCAGTCATCTAATTCTAATAATTCCACTCATGGATCAAACTCTTTATCTCATAGGAATAAGAGGAAGAGGTTGTCAAAGAACAATTTACATTTAGAATTTAGGAAGGCCAAACCTCCTACATTTGATGGTGAGGTAAAATATGGTCAAGAAGTTGAGGCTTGGCTTATTGGGATGAGGAAGTATTTCCAAGTTCAAGACTACTCAAGGAATATGAAAGTAAGAGTGAATATATTCAATATGAATGGAATGGAATCTATATGGTGGGATCACCTTAGGTAAGTGAAGAAGATTGAATGAAAGGAATATTGTGTGGAAGTAATTCAAGTAACACTTCACGCAAAAGTACCTCTTTGATCGGTACTATGATTGAAGAATTAAATAATTCAATGGGTTGAAATTGGGCCAAATTACTATGGAGGAGTATACAAACAAATTCTTGGAGTTGCTGAGATATGTCAAATATATCAGAGATGACAAAGTGAAAATTCAATGCTTTCTAAGTGGTCTTCTTCAATCTTATAAATATATATTTGAGTTTCATGAGCCTCAAATTCTAGATGAGATTGTAAGGAAGGATAAGTATTTATATGATCAAAAAAAAAAAATACATGTTTTCATAAGGAATGAAAGGACAAGAAAAATAAGAAGATTGACCAAGGGAAGAAGGGGTTCAATCCTCGTCATTTCAGAAATCAGCTAAGGAATCCACCACAAGTTGTGACAAATCATCAACTAGGATGATGGGAGAAAAGCCAATATATCCAAGAGAGAAAATAGAACAAAGAGAGCCAATTCAATGTTAGGGATGTGAAGAGGACCATTTTCTTAGAAATTGTCCACATAGGAATGGAAACACAAATCAATTTCACAACATCAAGAAGTTGAAATTGCGGGTCAAATGGCAAGGACAATTCCTAGAACTTATGTTGTACTAGAGGATGACCAAGCAAATCATCAATCAATTGTGGTTGGAGTTGAAGGTAAGATTACTACGAAAACTATTTCTATTTTAATTGACCTGGATCTACTCATATTTATCTCGGTTGTAAAGGTGTTTAGATTTGTGCTTTTAATAAAACCAAGCATAGTAAATCCTGGTTGATCCAGTTAGCCACAAGAACCAATAGAAATGTTAGTGATTTGATGGATAAATTTCCATTATAAATGGGTGGACTATCCACTTGTACAAATATGAATATTATGTCACATGGTTCATATGCCATTCTTATTGGAATTGACTGGTTGGAAGAACATATAGTTAAACTTGATTGATGCAAAAATAGTTTTGAGTGCATTGATGATGAAGGAAACCCAAGGACTGTAAAAGGAATTCAAAAGGAAATTTCGGTTAGGAATATTCCATCCATGCAGTTGAAGAAGTTCTATATGAAAGGTTTCCAATTGTATGCATCCCATATAATGGATAAACTAGAAAATGAAATTCCAAAATTAGAGGAATATCATGTGCTACAAGAATTCAAGGATGTGTTCCCCGAAGAAGTGTGAGGACTTCCCCCAAAGAGAGACAATGATTTCACAATTGATCTTGTGCCTAGAGCAACATCAGTGTCTAAGACACCTTATAGAATGAGTACATCATAATTGTTAGAATTGAAAATGTAATTACATGAATTATTGGAAAAGAAGTGCATAATTCCAAGTGTGTCTCCATGGGGAGAACCGATACTATTTCTGAAAAATGATGGAACACTTAGGTTATGTATTGATTATAGGAAGCTGAATAAAGTGACAGTGAAATACAAGTACCTTTTTACTTGAATTTATGATATTTTTTATCAAATGAGAGGGGAAAAGGTATTTTCAAAGATAGAATTGGGGTCTGGATACCATCAAGTGAGAATCAAGGAAGGATACATCCACACGATAACCTTTAGAACAAGGTATGGATACTATGAATTTGTAGTCCTACCATTTGTCGTCACTAATACACCATTTACATTGATGTGTCTCATGAATAGTGTTTTCAACAGGTATTTGGACAAGTTTGTTCTTATTTTTCTAGATGACATTCTTATTTACTCTAAGAATGAAGAGGCACATAAAGAACATTTTAGAATGGATTTGAAATTGCTAAGAGAGCATACATTGTATGCAAATATAAGAAAATGTGACTTTTACTAAAAAAAATTCATTATTTGGGTCACATTATTTTAGAGGAAGGAGCATTAGTTGATCTGGAAAATATTGAATCCATTTTTAATTGGCCAACTCTAAATAATGTGACAGATGTGAGATATTTTATGGGTCTTGCTAGTTATTACAGAGGTTCATTGAGGGATTCTCCAATGTTCCACACCAATCACTTCTTTGCAAAAGAAGGGAATAAAATTTGATTGGACACATAAACGTGAAGAAAGCTTCTAGTTGTTGAAAAATATTCTTACAAGTGCTCCAATTTTTAAAATTGTAGACCTAGAAAGAGACTTTGTGGTGTGTATAGATGCATGTAAACAGGGACTTGGAGGAGTTCTTATGAAAGAAAATTATGTGATGTGTTATGAATCTAGGAATTTAAAGGAGCATGAAAATAATTATCCCACCCATGACTTGGAACTTGTATCCATAATGCATGCTTTGAAAATTTGGTGACACTACTTAATGGGAAGAAGATTTGAGTTAAGAATAGACAAGTGTGGTCTGAAATGTTTATTTGAGAAGCCAACATTAAATTCCAGGAAAGCTATATGGCTGGAATTTTTACGTGAATTTGATTTTGAAATTAACACATAAAGGTAAAAGAAAATAAAGTGGTTAACGCACTCAGCGAGAATGTGTAAGAAATGGATGTGACAACCATTAGTATTTGTCAAACAAATTTAAGACAACAGATTGTTAATTCTCTTGCTGAAGATGAATTGTATGTGCAAATAAAAGGTAAATTTCAAGAACATATTTTTGAAAAGAGGTATGAAGGGTATCATGTGGAATAGGATGGAATTATTATTTACAAAAGCATAATTTATATTCCCAACGTGGTAGATTTGAGAAGAATTGTTATGGATGAACTCCTTAAAATTCCATATTCTTCTCACCCAAGTGTTGAGGCCTGGAAATTCGCAGGCAACAACAGCAAGGGATTCTCCCCAGTCAATGTTCCCAACTAGCCCGTGACTGTTTGGTGTAGGGAATCCGTCCGGTTTGCAGTATGGCTACCATAGGTCAAAGTAACAAAAACAAAGGTTTTACCAGTTGCGGCTCGGTCCACCGTGTATATTTTTGTATTTTTTGACTTAAGTATGATATGCATATGCCTATTTAACCATGCAGGGTGATAAGGATGCAAGGAGTACTCACAACGTGATGCGCAGGTTCTTACCTCTCGTCTTAGCACTCACAAGCATCTAAATAACATATGTAGCAATGAAGTAAAACTAACTATTTATCTACCTATCCCCGGAGAGCAAAAATGTAACTTATTTATGAGTAATGTGTATTGTGCATGTATTATAAAGAGAAATGACAAGTAGCTGATGTTTCTTCCTACAACACATGAACGATTAAAGATATTTCAACAATCAGATAGCCAATTGTTTTCTGAACAGCATACATTACTCATGGTGGTAATTCCACAAAAATAAACCAGAAATCATTTAAACAAGAACATAGGTTCTAAGAGTTAGAACGATCTCACGGTTAATGGACAAAAGCTGGAAAAACAAAATAGTTCATCTTTCCGCCATCCACAGCATAAAATTTGAAAGTCCCACCAATATTTCTCCAACAGGCAAACAATAACTCTTTATTGCAAAAAAAAGTAGTTCTTCTTACAATATCGCTTTTCATGTCTAACTGGGAAAAAGCCCCCCATTTCTTCTAAGCCTTCTATATTTATACAAAAAGGGCGAGACTATTGGGCTGCCCAAAGTAACCTTTGGGCTTCCCGACTCTTCACCTCCAATGTTTTTACAAAATCGTTGCAAATTACAAAAGTGACCAATCCTTTACGAGGAGGGTCCCACTTAGGTGTCCAGAAACTTCTTCCATGCCAAAGCTTTAGAGATGATGCCTTTAAAGGCACAAGGTTCTAGAAACTGAATGTTGATCTCAAACTTTGCAGCCTGGTTCTTTATAGCCTCAATTCTGGCTATGCTCAACCGAAGCTAATCCTCCAAAAGCTACACACTGATGGCTAAATGATCTACTTCACTCCTCAAGATCTGATCATCCAGGGATTTGATATGCTTTACTTTCGCTTCCTCCTCCTGATATCTCTTCTGCAACATCTCCACAAATGAGTTGTGGTCTGGGAAAGCATCAAGCCTCTGCTCAGCCTCTATTTGGCACCGGTTGTAGGTGATAAGGAGCCTTCTAAAAAACTCCGTGCATGCTCTTTTCGTCTTCTTAATGGCTTTCTTGAAATCCTCTGCGGTATTTATAGCAAATTCTAGCAAATCATAATCCTGCTTGAGGGCCTGTTGATCTTTTGCTGGCAGCTTTGCTGGAGTTTCTTCATTGTTTTCCAGCCTTGCCATTCTTGCAGTTAGGACTTCAAGGATGTCCTGAGATCTATCAACGAAATAAGAGGAGGTCTCCAGGATTTCCTCCAATCGGTTATCTATCTGCAGCACTTTGCACCTCTCTCCTTCTATATTAGTTTGTAGCTGCAGCATCTTAGCCTTCTGGGCCAAGAAATGCTCTTTGAATGGTTGGAGGTTAACCTGCTGCTCCCTTGCTTTCTCCAGATCAGTTGTTAGAGAAGAAATATGCTCTTGATGTTTCTTTTCCTATTCTTGGGTGTGCATCTCACTGGCCTCCAAGATGATCTTTTGCTACTTTTCTAGCTCTTCTACCTTTCCCAGCAGCCGTTCCTTCTCCATCTTTAGCTCTTGATATTCTTTCTGCACTTTCTCCAGGCACCCCTACGTAGTTTCCCTAACTTGTCTCTCTACTTGGAGGAGCTGCAGTTCATTCTTTGAGGCTCTCATCTCTTCTTTCATGTCCTCATACTTTCTTTTCAGCCTATTGCTTTCTTCTCTTTCTTTTCTCAAGGTGTCTTTCAATTGAGCAGAGGACTTCTTGGAGAGCTCCAAGTCTGTCATGATCTTGTCCACATTATCCTCTGAAGCTTGGATTAATGTAGCTCTTGCTCTGATGGTGAATCTTGGGTCTCGGTCTGTTCCCAACACAACGGGTGTATCCATTATCATTTTACCAGGCAGACCTCTTGTTTCAACCTTCCTCTCTGTTCTCTTTACTATCCTCTTTGTCTCCCTCTCATAGTAAACAGTGTTGAAATTAGGGATTTATTCACCTACCTTCTGTACAAAGGGGACCAGCTTGAGTGTGGGGACCATGGGTGTGCTGGCAGCAGGTACTTCTGGGTCTTGAACCTCAGGGTTCTCCACGTCCTGGGTCTATCCTCCAGCTGTGTTAGAGGCTGACTGTTCTGTCTATGTGTGTGTAAATTTTAGCCTCTCTGCTTCTTACTTTTGGAGCTCCTCATCAGGCTTATTTTTCTTTTCTTCTTCTTCTTTCCTTGCATCTTCTTCAGCTTTTCTAGCTGCCTCTAGCACAACTTTTCTTTTCTCTTCTTCTTCTGTGTGCAGCCATCCTACAACTTCTTGTGCCAACCTTTGGGCTTCCTCATTTCTTCTCTTGGCTTCTTCCTCAGCTTTTGCTTGTTCCTCTCCCTTCCCACCTTTGGTGGAGATCTTCTTCTTGAACCTCTTCCTCAAGGCTATCATATTCAGTGCATTGTGAAATACAGATTCTTCCCTATCCCAATGGGGGGTGTACTCAAAATGCACGTTGTTTTCTTTGCAATGTTCAGCTACTTTGCCATGGGATTCATTTCGATGGACTGGCATCTCGCCTAAATGAAACCTTTCTAATTCTTCTACAAATTCATCATCTTTATTCACCCTAGTGAACCTGTAACTTCCTAACTTGAATGGGAAAGGAGGATAGGCAACCTTCTTATCCTGAAACAGGAAGCTCCCTATGCCATCCAAGAAGACCTGCCTCACTTCCTCCTTGTGAATGATGTAGTCGGTGGCGTATTTGGGAAGCAGGGAGGGTGTTATTAAACCTCCAAACATCCTGAAGTAAAGGCCATCTTCAGTCAGATAGTAATCTGCATAATCTTCAATTACTTGCAGCGCCTCCTCTGACATGCAATCACACTCCTTCAGGAAAATGAGTGTATATAAGGGCATGATGAAGTGCTCACAGACTTCTCAATAATGACTGTGGTACTGGTGTGCCCACAGTGGTCTATAAGCAGAATAGACAGGCATCCTCTCCCAGTCCCAGATGCACCTGAGGCTAGGTAAAGGATGATTGCACAATATACAGTCTACAAGTATGGAACTCATGTAGAACTCAGATCTCTTTTGGGATACTCCACCCAAGGCTGAGGCCAAGCAGGTAGAGAGACTGTTAGATACAATGTTGGCTCAATTGAAAATTGTCCCCTGGGTTGCAAGATAAAAAATGATTGGCATCCATTCTAACTTGAAGAACCTTCCATGATCTCTTCCAAAAATCCTATTAAGCATTAAAGCTATGAACCTATATGGGGTTCTTAAGCTTGCTGTATCATAATCACCCATTGGCCTGGTTCTGAAATGTTTTCCGGGAAACAACATTCTTTTCATAGTTTCAACAAGGTCCATTCTAACGTTGTTCAGCCAATCATCAGATAAAAACACTTGTGCTTCTGGCAGGTGATAGGCGAGAGCTACATATCTGGGGCTATAAGTAGCATAACCCTGTTTTTCAACATTCTCCAGGATCATTGTTGTTGCATCTGCCTGGGGCAGAATCAAACCAATTACTTCAAAGCATGCGAACAACTCTTGTCTGGTGGCAATATCCATTAGTGAAGATCTCTCTATGTTGGCATAAATGGATTCTTCTTCCAAGCCCATATCAGGAACTTCTCTGCTCGTGATCAGCCTGTAGATCTCCTGCCACTGGTATTCAGGTTCGACACCATATATACACTTATTGTCTTCGTATATTCATTCTGTTTTGGTGACAACTTCCACTTCTGGCTCCTCCTCGACCACAGGGGCCTTCTTCTTTTGCCTCTTTGACATTATGGACTCTTCTTGCCATAAAATTGTAACATTAAGCCATTTTCAGCTGAGTGACAAACTTGGAGACAACAATGTGCAGTGCTTAAATTCATCAATGTTTAGCATGATGGAAAATAGTTATATGCAGTAAAAATGTGCAAGCTAACATTGCTTTCCACTACCAAACAATTCTAACAATAAAATCGAGCCAAAAAAAATATCTACATTAATATGAAGAAAACTTCGGCTTTCTGCGAGTGCCATGTTTATCGTGCTGCGCAGGAAAGATAGTAGAAAAGAAAATACTCAAGCTGGGGCGTTAATAATCAATATCCATGCAATCTATGGCCAACAACTAAATGCAGTGATATATCCCCTTCCCCCCGCTTGGGTTAAAAAAAATCTACTGTGCGCGGAACGGCGTGGCGGAACACTATTGTGGTTTGAGGGCGCGGTTATCACAAAAAACAAAAAGGGGAAGAGGGAAACTACTTCAAGTGCCATAGGAAGGCCATGAAAGCCTCCCCTTGCAAGAAAATCATCATACCAGGAAGTTTGGTGCAGACAGTGTAACAACTGTCTGCACCAAACCCCCATTAATACGTGCAGGGTCGAAAGAATATAAGGGCTGTGGAAGGAAACTGTCCCATGGGCCAAACACACCCCCACTAAATACATGTAGCTATGGGGTGAAGAAAAATGAAACGACCGCAACAAAACCTAATCCGAGTGAAAACCTCATCAAATGCTCAAACAGGATGGGGTAATGCAATAGAAGCTTACCTAGCACAGTTGCGTAATCAATGGGAAGAAACGCGGTCAAGCTCCCACAGTTGTGCCACCTGGATGCAGGTACATCGACAGCACGGTCCGAACGAGCTCGAGAGCACGACAACGCACAAGAGCGACAGTGAGCAACAGTCCAAAATCGAATAATAGAAAATAAAATTATCCAAACGACCCCAACCCCATATATATATATGGTCAACACGCGCGGCAGGGAAAGTATGAGATGGTAGAGAGTTTTGGATTGGAAGTCGACAATGTATTTCTTTCCGCAACGGCGGAAGGCCAAACCATAAATCCATCCATGGGGATAACCAGGAGACACATAATAACGTGCGTCGGAGCTTAAAAACATTGGAGCAAAAGCGGAACGGGAGCCACAGCGGAGGATATATAAAGGACAAGTCATTCCGTCGTAGGCAAAATCTTTATCGAAAGAGAAACGACTAAGAGATCGGAAAGATTAGTGTTTCTTTCATCCACAATGGCGGAAATGTAAAGGACGTGACCTTCTATAACGTCAGGGATTTAAAAAGATTAGACAACTAGAACGATAAAGCTTTCCGCAGCCACAATGGCGGAAGCCCAAGGCTTACGGGACTGATGAAAATAACACGGCTGGGTTAAAAAACCAAAGCGGCGATCGGAGAAGTTAGCAGTTCACCATCCGCAACTACGGAGGAGGTATCAATAAAAGCTCCAATGTGAAAACTAAAACCCAGCCGATTAAGCCAACCGCATCGGAGAAAATTAATGAGGCCAAAACCGATTATCTATCCGCAACGGCGGGGGGAAAAGGCAAATACGTTTTTGATTCAAACAAGCTGAGAATGAATTTAAAAGCAGGGATGAAGCTTGAACAAATAGTGGATTGTTTCAAGCGTTATAGGAAGAATCAAAACAAGTGGTAGATCAATCCAAGCATAAGAAAAGTCTTTCTCAAAAAATCATTAGACCAAATCAAAGAAGAAAATCGAACTAATCTAAGCAAAAGGAGGGTCCCAAAATTTTTGGAATTTTGGGAAATTATTGCAGCTGCAACAATTGGCGACTCCCTGGTGAACCCCATATTTCTGAATTAACTTCTTCCATGTGCAAGACCATCTGAATAAAAGTTGAAATCTTGTAGATGTCTGTATTCATAAACTGACCAACCCATGCATTTACATCATTGATAAGTATTCCATTCTCTGGGAAATGGTAACATCAGAAATATTTGCAAGTTTCAATAACTCTTTTGAGGGAAAATAAGTGAGATTCATTTTACCCTTGTCCTTAGGTAGCTTTAGGCTTGGACACCATAGGATTGTAACATGTAGTAAATAGCATTATCCATTTGTTCCTCATTCCCATGCCAATTGCACTTTGTGCTATTGAACTTTAGTTCTTGTGAGTCCTCCATCTACCTTTATTTGTAAATTTTATTCAAGCTCCTCTATCCATAGTGTCCTTTTGTGTGAGAGAAGAATTGGCTTTTCATCTCACGGATGGAGAGGAACTTTTGGCAATTTGAGATTCATGCTTTTGATACTTTGCTTTGATATGTGTTGTTTCTTTAAGGAGTTTTGACTCTTGATAGCTTTTAGCTTTTCTAAAATTATGGTATGGGATCATTTATATATATGTATTGTCTACTTTGATTCCTTTACGTGGGTCCTCTGATTTCACTCCCTTGGACATCTTAGATGTGAAATGGATGGAGCCTCGAAATAGTATTCCAGACCTGTTACTTCTGAGTTATTTACAGGGGTCAAATAGAACTTCAATGAATGCAGGGCCAATTAGGAACACTACTACTAGAAGACATTCTATGTTTCAAAGCACAGTCTTTTGCTCAAGATTTCAGTCAATTAAGAACCCTGATGTTTCCATTGCAACCAAAAGTTTGTCTCTTTATTCAAAAATAGAAAAAACTAGTAACAAATCATTTAAATCAAAAGAAAAAAGCATCAAATGAAATAATAAAAAAGAAAACAGCTTCAAAGCATTAAAGAAAAACAACATTATTTATGTACAAGGCAAAAAGAAAAGAAAAGAACATGTGTGCCTGCCCTTAAAAATATTCAATCAAACGAGTTAAAGGGCTAGGCTGTGGTGAAGGTCAAAAATCTATCCATGGTCTAAGTGTACCATTTTTGAAATTGAGACCATATCTACTAGTCTACATTCATCTTCATCAGCCTGAGGAAGTTGAAGGAGCTCAGGCTGATATTTAATCTTTGAACTCGCCTTTCTTTCTATATGATGTCTTAGCTTAAGCTCAGTTAGATAATTTCCCAAGATAGAATTAACAGATTCATTTCCCTCTCCCAGCCTGGTGACAGTATGCTTCATGTAAGGCTCTCTCAAAATTTTAATCTGATTAGGGGTACCCTTAAGAGGCAACCATAAATGAGACCAGTCTGAAGCAAAATAACCTTTTAATCTAGCAGACCAATCTCGGTTGAGAATAAGCCCATATCCACTCGGTATGTCAGCCACCATAATGTCAATAAATTGGCATATCTTGTTGTTTGCAGAAAAGTGAATGAGGACATTTTTCATCTCTCCCACTACTTTGACTCCTGTGCTGTCTAATTGTGTTACTTCCTAGGCTGTGGAACCTGGTTGTCCATTAATCTTTTTGCAAACCTCAAGTGGCATAACATTCACCACTGATCCAGAGTCTACCAAGCAATTATGCACATTATGATTCAACATTTCTAGGGTCAAAAGAAAAGGCGGGGTTTCATCTTTTTCTTCCCAACCTGGTTCTATGTCTTCTTCTCCTGGTTGGTTTTGAGTGGGTATATCCTCTTTAAGTTCCTCAATTTCTTCATTGTTTCCTTGATCAACACCTGCCTGTTCTTCCACAAGTTCGACAGGCTCATTGATTGGCTCGGTTTCTTAGTTGACAGTGGTGACTTTAGGTGTTTTATCTTTAATATTTACATCGACCTGTCTCTTGACATTCTCTTGAAATTTTTCAATCTTTGAAATTATTGTATTGTCTTTAATTGCTAGGTCTGTACCTTTTGTTGATGTTGGTGTGTATTCAGATTTAAGAGCATTCTCTTATGTGTTGAAAAGCGAGACACCATTCCATAAGAACATGGTATCATCATCTTGTTTTTATATGGTCTGGTTTTTCTCTTCTTCCTTACCACTGTCCTTAGTCAATTTAGATTCCAGTAGCTTATTCATCACCAATGTCATCGAGTTTAACCATTGAGGACACTTCTTTTCAGAATGAGGTTGTTGGTGAAAAGTGCAGAAATTATCACCCCCTACTTCTGTTATGTTTATTGATGGTAAATTTGGTGGAGGTATTTTCCATTGGTTTCTATCCTCTCTTTTTTGGTAGTAGGGTTTGTAAGTTTTCTGAGCTTCCCTCCCTTTCTCCAGATCTATTATTCCATTGGATAGATTCTGCATCATTTTCAGCATTCCCTGATAATCATGTGATTGTTCAGCTTGAGGTTTAGACAGCAATAAGGCTTTCCTCTCGATAGTGTTTTCTCTCAATTGCTCAGGATAGTCTTCTATACTTTCCTTTTCAGCCTCTACCCTTTCTGCTTCTTCATAAGTCTCTACCAACGTAGGCTTGGCTTTCATTTTGGCAAACATGGCTAGTTCAGGTCCTAGGGCAGAGGTGAAATATTCAATTAAGACCTTGTCAGAGGGTCTGTCAGCTTCAGAAAAGTTCTTTAGGTATGTTGAAAATCTTTGAGTGAAACTATGTACCTTCTCATTCTTCTCTTTTCTTAACAAACCAAGACCTTTCATCAGTGAGGCATGTGTCTTTTGGGCTGAGTATTTACTTCTAAAAGTCCTTTTGAAAGTGTCGCAATCAAGAATGGAGTTTGCAGGCAAACTGAAATACCAGGATGATGCTGCCCCTTTAAGGGTATGCGGGAATAATCGACAGACAACATCTTCATGCTCTCCAGCCCTTAACCCCTCTAATGCTAGATAAAATATTTGTAGGTGGTCATCTACAGCAGTCCTTTCCTCAGGATCAAACTTGGGCAACAACTTGTTGAAATATTGAGGTAGGTTATGCAAAGGAGGTGTTAGGTTCAAAGGTGATCTAGCTCTCCAAGCCGGAAGTGGGTTGGGCTGATTCACATTTATACTAGCCATGAGCAAAGGTGAATGACCAGTAGTCTGAGTAAGAAACACAGTAAGATGAAACTGGGATTTCTTGCTTCAAAGGTAGAACCAAAACCTGTCTGTACTTGGGTTAGGTTGAAAGCTTCAAAAAATTTGTTGGTGAGGTAATCTTGGGAAAATAAGTTTCCACGGCAAGCCATGCACTGGCGGCCCTCCTTCTAGCGCCAGAACTGTTGAGGCCTAGAAATTCGTAGGCAACAATAGCAAGGGATTCTCCCTAGTCAACGTTCCCAACTAGCTTGTGACTGTTTGGTGTAGGGAATCCGTTCGGTTTGTGGTCCGGCTACCGTAGGTCAAAGTAACAAAAACAAAGGTTTTACCAGTTGCGGCCCAGTCCACCATGTATATTTTTGTATTTTTTGACTTAAGTATGATATGCATATGCCTAGTTAACCATGCAGGGTGATAAGGATACAAGGAGCAGTCACAATGTGATGTGCAGGTTCTTACCTCTCGTCTTAGCACTCACAAGCATCTAAATCACATATGCAGCAATGAAGTAAAACTAACTATTTATCTACCTATGCCCGGGGAGCAAAAATGTAACTTATTTATGAGTAATGTGTATTGTGCATGTATTATAAAGAGAAATGATAGGTAGCTAATGTTTCTTCCTACAACACATGAACGATTAAAGATATTTCAACAATCAGATAGCCAATTGTTTTCTGAGCAGCATACATTACTCATGGTGGTAATTCCACAAAAATAAACCAGAAATCATTTAAACAAGAACATAGGTTCTAAGAGTTAGAACGATCTCACGGTTAATGGACAAAAGATGGAAAAACAAAATAGTTCATCTTTCCGCCATCCATAGCATAACATTTGAAAGTCCCACCAATCTTTCTCCAACAAGCAAACAATAACTCTTTATTGCAAAAAAAAGTAGTTCTTCTTACAATATCGCTTTTCATGTCCAACTGGGAAAAATCCCCCCATTCTTTCTAAGCCTTCTATATTTATACAAAAAGGGTGAGACTGTTGGGCTGCCCAAAGTAACCTTTGGGCTTCCCGACTCTTCACCTCCAATGTTTCACTTTTCTCAAATGTTTTTACAAAATCGTTACGAATTAAAAAAGTGACCAATCCTTTACGAGGAGGGTCCCACTTGGGTGTCCAGAAACTTCTTCCATACCAAAGCTTCAGAGGCGATGCCTTCAAAGGCACAAGGTTCCAGAAACTGAACGTTGATCTCAAACTTCACAGCCTGGTTCTTTATAGCCTCAATTCTAGCTGTTTTCAACCGAAGCTGATCCTCCAAAAGCTGCACACTAATGGCCGAATGATCTACTTCACTCCTCAAGATCTGATCATCTAGGGCTTTGATATGCTGTACTTTCACTTCCTCCTCCTAATATCTCTTCTGCAACGTCTCCACAAATGAGTTGTGGTCTGGGAAAGCATCAAGCCTCTGCTCGGCCTCTATTTGGCACCGGTTGTAGGTGATAAGGAGCCTTCTAAAAAAATTCGTGCATGCTCCTTTCATCTTCTTAACGGCTTTCTTGAAATCCTCTGCGGTATTTATAGTAAATTCTAGCAAATCATAATCCCGCTTGAGGGCCTGTTGATCTTTCGCTGGCAGCTCTGCTGGATTTTCTTCATTGTTTTCTAGCCTTTCCATTCTTGCAGTCAGGACTTCAAGGACGTCCTAAGATCTATCAACGAAATAAGAGGAGGTCTCCAGGATTTCCTCCAATCGGTTATCTATCTATAGCACTTTGCACCTCTCTCCTTCTATAGCAGTTTGTAGCTGCAGAATCTTAGCCTTCTGGGCCAAGACATGCTCTTTGAATGGTTGGAGGTTAACCTGCTGCTCCCTTGCTTTCTCCAGATCAGTTGTTAGAGAATAAATCTGCTCTTGATGTTTCTTTTCCTGTTCTTGGGTGTGCATCTCACTGGCCTCCAAGATGATCTTTTGCTGCTCTTCTAGCTCTTCTACCTTTCCCAGCAGCCGTTCCTTCTCCATCTTTAGCTCTTGATATTATTTTTGTACTTTCTCCAGGCACTCCTACGTAGTTTCCCTAACTTGCCTCTCTACTTGGAGGAGCTGCAGTTCATTCTTTGAGTCTCTCATCTCTTCTTTCATGTCCTCATACTTTCTTTTCAGCCTATTGCTTTCTTCTCTTTCTTTTCTCAAGGTGTCTTTCAATTGAGCAGAGGACTTCTTGGAGAGCTCCAAGTCTGTCATGATCTTGTCCACATTATCCTCTGAAGCTTGGATTAATGTAGCTCCTACGCTGATGGTGAATCTTGGGTCTCAGTCTATTCCCAACAAAATGGGTGTATCCATTATCATTTTACCAGGAATACCTCTTGTTTCAACCTTCCTCTTTGTTCTCTTTACTATCCTCTTTGTCTCCCTATCATAGTAAACAGTGTTGAAATTAGGGATTTCTTCACCCACCTTCTGTACAAAGGGGACCAGCTTGAGTGTGGGGACCATGGGTGTGCTGGCAGCAGGTACTTGTGGGTCTTGAATCTCGAGGTTCTCCACGTCTTGGGTCTGTCCTCCAGCTGTGTCAGAGGCTGACTGTTCTGTCTGTGTCTGTGTCAATTTTAGCCTCTCTGCTTCTTGCTTTTGGAGCTCCTCATCAAGCTTCTTTTTCTTTTGTTCTTCTTCTTTAGCTTTTCTATTTGCCTCTTGCGTAGCTTTTCTTTTCTCTTCTTCTTCTGTGTGCAGCCATCCTATAGCTTCTTGTGCCAGCCTTTGGGCTTCCTCATTTCTTCTCTTGGCTTCTTCCTCAGCTTTTGCTTGTTCCTCTCCCTTCCCACCTTTGGTGGAGATCTTCTTCTTGAACCTCCTCCTCAAGGCTGTCATATTTAGTGCATTGCAGAAGACAGATTCTTCCCTATCCCAATGGTGGGTGTACTCAAAATGCATGTTGTTTTCTTTGCAATGTTCAGCTACTTTACATGGGAGTCATTTCGATGGAATGGCATCTCACCAAAATGAAGCCTTTCTAATTCTTCTACAAATTCATCAGCTTTCTTCACCCTAGTGAACCTGTAACTTCCTAACTTGAATGGCAAAGGAGGATAGGCAGCCTTCTTATGCTCAAACAGGAAGCTGCCTATGCCATCCAAGAAGACCTGCCTCAGTGCCTCCTTGTGAATGATGTAGTCGGTGGCGTATTTGGGCAGCAGGGAGGGTGCTCTTGAACCTCCAAACATCCTAAAGTAAAGGCCATCTTCAGTCAGATAGTAATCTGCATAATCTTCAATTACTTGCAGCGCCTCCTCTGACATGCAATCGCACTCCTTCAGGAAAATGAGTGTATATAAGGGCATGATGAAGTGCTCACAGACTTCTTGATAATGACTGTGGTACTGGTGTGCCCACAGTGGTCTATAAGCAGAATAGATAGACATCCTCTCCCTGTCCCAGATGCACCTAAGGCCGGGGAAAGTCTGATTGCACAATATACAGTCTATAAGTATGGAAATCATGTAGAAATCAGATCTCTTTTGGGATACTCCACCCAAGGCTGAGGCCAAGCAGGCAGAGAGACTGTTAGATACAATGCCGGCCCAGTTGAAAATTGTCCCTTGGGTTGCAACATAAAAAATGATTGGCATCCATTCTAACTTGAAGAACCTGCCATGAGCTCTTCCAAAAATACTATTAAGCATTAAAGCTATGAACCCCTATGGGGTTCTTAATCTTGATGTATCATAATCATCCATTGGCCTGATTCTGAAATGTTTTTCGGGCAACAACATTCTTTTCATTGTTTCAACAAGGTCCATTCTAACGTTGTTCAGCCAATCATCAGATAAAAACACCTGTGCTTCTGGCAGGTGATAGGCCAGAGCTACATATCTGGGGCTATAAGTAGCATACCCTGTTTTTCAACATTCTCTAGGATCATTATTGTTACATTTGCCTGGGGCAGAATCCAACCAATTACTTCAGAGAATGAGAATAGCTCTGGTCTGGTGGCAATATTCATTAGTGAATATCTCTCTATGTTGGCATATATGGATTCTTCTTCCAAGCCCATATTAGGAACTTCTCTGCGCGTGATCAGCCTGTAAATCTCCCCCCACTGGTATTCAGGTTTGACACCAAATATACACTTAGTGTCTTCGTATATGTATTATGTTTTGGTGACAACTTCCACTTCTGGCTCCTCCTCGACCACATGGGCCTTCTTCTTTTGCCTCTTTGACATTGTGGACTCTCCCTGCCATAAAATTGTAACATTAAGCCATTTTTGGCTGAGTGACAAACTTGGAGACAACAATGCGCAGTGCTTAACTTCATCAATGTTCAGCATGATGGAAAATAGTTATATGCAGTAAAAGTGTGCAAGCTAACACTGCTTTCCACTACCAAACAATTCTAACAATAAAATCAAGCCAAAAAAAATATCTACATTAATATGAAGAAAACTTCGGCTTTCTGTGAGTGCCATGTTTATCGCGCTGCATGGGAAAGACAATAGAAAAGAAAATACTCAAGCTGGGGCATTAATAATCAATATCCACGCAATCTATGGCCAACAACTAAATGCAGTGATATATCCCCTTCCCCTCGCTTGGGTTAAAAAAAATCGACTGTGCGCGGAACGACGCGGGGAACGCTATTCTGGTTTGAGGCTGCGGGTATCACAAAAAAAAAGGGGGCAAGAGGGAAACTACTTCAAGTGCCACAGGAAGGCCATGAAAGCCTCCCCCTACAAAAACATCATCATACCAGGTAGTTTGGTGCAGACAGCGTAACTGACGTCTACACCAAATCCCCATTACTACGCCCAGGGTCGAAAGAATATAAGGGCTGTCAAAGGAAACTGTCCTGTGGGCCAAACACACCCCCACTAAATACATGTAGCTACGGGGTGAAGAAAAATGAAACGGCCGCAACAAAACCTAATCCGAGTGAAAAACTCATCAAATGCTCAAACGGGACGGGGTAATGCAATAGAAGCCTACCTGGCACGGCTACGTAATCAATGGGAAGAAACACGTTCAAGCTCCCACAGTTGTGCCACCTCGACGCGGGTACATCGACAATGGGGTCCGAATGAGCTCAAGAGCATGACAACGGACGAGAGCGACAGTGAGCAACAGTCCAAAATTGAATAATAGAAAATAAAATAATCCAAACGAACCCAACCCCATATATATATATGGTCAACACGCGCGGCGGGGAAAAGTATCGGACGGCAAAGAGTTTTGGATCGAAAGTCGACAGCGTATTTCTTTTCGCAACGGTGGAAGGCCAAACCATAAATCCATCCGCGGGGATAACCGGGAGACACACAATAACACGCGTCGGAGCTTAAAAACATCAGAGCGAAAGCGGAACAGGAGCCGCAACGACGGATATATAAAGGACAAGTCATTCCGTCGTAGGAAAAATCTTTATCGGAAGAGAAACGACTAAGAGATCGGCAAGATTAGTGTTTCTTTCATCCGCAACGGCGGAAACATAAAGGACGTGACCTTCCGCAATGTCGGGGCTTTAAAATGATTAGACAACCAGAACGATAAAGCTTTCCGCAGCCGCAACGGTGGAAGCCCAAGGCTTACGGGACCAATGAAAATAACACGGCGGGGTTGAAAAACCAAAGCAGCGATCGGGGAAGTTAGCAGTTCACCATCCGCAACTGTGGAGGAGGTATCAATAAAAGCTCCGATGTGAAAATTGAAACCCAGCCAATTAATCCAACCGCATCGAATAAAATTAATGAGGCCAAAACCGGTTATCTATCTGTAACGGCGGGGGGGGAAAGGCAAATACATTTCCGATTCAAACAAGCTGAGAACGAATTTAAAAGCAGCGATGAAGCTCGAACAAACAGTGGATTGTTTCAAGCATTATAGGAAGAATCAAAACAAGTGGTAGATCAATCCAAGCATAAGAAAATTCTTTCTCAAAAAATCATTAGACCAAATCAAAGAAGAAAATCGAACTAATCTAAGCAAAAGGAGGGTCCCGAAAGTTTTGGAATTTTGGGAAATTGTTGTAGCTGCAACACCAAGATATCATAAAACAATTTCTACAGCTAGGAAGGCCAAGGATGAAAAAATACATTGCTGAGTATATTTCTAACTGTATGAAATGTCATCAAGTAAAATATGAGCATCAACACCCAACAAGTTTATTGCACCCTTTTCCAATTTTGGAATGGAAATGGATAGTAATTTCTATGGATTTTATTACAGGTTTTGCAATGGATGTGAAACAATATGATTCCATCATGGTTGTGGTGGATAAATTGTCAAAATAAGAACATTTTATACTAATCAAATCCACATATAAAACATATTTTATTGTAAAGAATTTTATGAAAGAAATTTTCAGTTTGCATGGATTTCCAAAGGAAATAATTTCATACATGGATACAAAATTTACTTCAAATTTCTGGAAAAGTATTTTTGCATATTTGGGAACACAACTAAATGTTAGCACTTCCTACCATCCATAAACAGATGGGAAAATGGAGAGAGCAAATCAGGTTCTTGAGGATATGCTTTGCATGCATGTATGTGATGGACAAACCATCCAATGGGGGGAGATTATTTACACTTGGTAGAATTTTCATATAACAATGGGAAGTAGGAGTAGTTGGGAATGATTCCATTTGAGGCTTTGTATGGCAGGAAGTAAAAAAAAACAGTGACATGGGATAATCCAGTAAACATAATTATAGCTGGTCCAAAATTGCTTAAGAAAATGGAACAGGAGGTTTCAAAAATTAAGCAGAATTTAAAGGCAACCCAATATAGATTGAAAAGATACACAAATAAGAATAGAATCCATAGAGAATTTAGTGTTGGGGATAACGTTTACCTTAGAGTGAGGCCAAGGAAGATATCCTTGAAGCTTGGAAGTTGTGCCAAGTTATCAACAATATATTGTGGACCATTTGAAATGCTTAAAAGAATAGGGAAAGTTGCATATAGAATTGCAATGCTTGCTAATACTAGAGCTGGTAATCTTTTCATGTTTCTTTTATTAAGAAATATGTATATGATCCTAACCATGTGAATGATTGGGATGTGATTTAGGTGGAACCCGAGGGAGAGTTCCAAACTGATCCACTATGCATACTAGATAGGAAGGTAACATTTCTCCCAAACCGAGCCATGGGGTAGGTAAAGGTTCAATGGAAACACTTTGGTCCCAATGAGGCTACGTGGTAGTTGGAGGATGCCATGAAAGAGGCCTACCCATTTTTGTTTTTATTTTGAGAAAACACTCAAGGCGGTGTTATTCCAAGGGGGATGGGATTGTAACACCCCCAGTTTTGAATCGAAATGTATTTAACCAAAATGATTTAAGTATTCTAGTATGGATTCCTAGTGTGAAGCTCAAGGCCAAGGCCCGACTAGTGAATGACTAGGCATGTATGATGCATATATTTTTCTTTGGACCCTATGGTTGGATTAGCATTCCAATTTTAATTGTATGTAAATATTATGTTGAAAATTCATAAAATGTTCCAAGATGGTTTTGCAAAGAGCATATAAGGGATATGATTTCACCATAGTGGAAGAGGAAAGGGGGCCTATGGAGAAACTAAAACTTATGTTACCAAGTGTCGACCTTAAACCTCATCCAAAATATACCATGTGATTTAAATGATATAATTAATTAATATTGACTATTAAGCCAAATCATTGAATGCATGTGGGAGGTTGGTGGGAAAAGTTAGTTCACGTAGTAATTGAAGTATGGGGATTGTGACAGTTATGTCAGTTGTCATTTTTCCTATGGTTAGAGGCTATTTCAATTGTCTTTTCACCATAATGTCATATCCCTTATATTCAATACTCAATATATCCATTATCTCATGCATGTCCCTATGCTACATAGAGTTTTTTCCTATTGTTATTGATGTCCATCACCAGACTGTGCATAACTCAGAAATTTGACATTGGAGACAAGGTTGAATTTTGGGAAGGAAATTAGATGGATGTAGGGGATCATAAAGGTTGGAAAATATAAGAAACCTTACCCATTAGTTTCTACTACTTTTGGGGTTCTTGGGAAGCCATAATTTATGCTACGTAGGTTCTCTAGGAACATACAACATAGTGGACACTTACTGCACACACTAGTAAGCACTGCAGGGTTGGATTTCCTAAGGGAACTATAGATAAGTGAAGGGAAATGACTTCCTTGTATTGTGTGGGGAAGTTGGAAGGAGTTCCATGGTTGTGATGGCTGAGTGAGATCTTTGTGGAGCTCTAAATGAGTTTTTGACTAAGCATAGAGAGTAGAATGGGTTGTGGCTGAGTGAGAGAGTCTTGTAGGTGTTCCCTCTTCCTTGGTGGCCTCATAGCCTAGCTTGGGGGTGGCTTCTCATAATAAAGAGTATATGCTAGAAAAGTGCATAAGATTGGGTGGAAAATCACTCTTACACATCCAGTTTCTTAGATCTTATTTATTAAAGAGAAGTGTTCTCTTTTGTGTTTCAACCTGCAATGTTTATTTGATGTTTGTAATGATTTTGCTTATATATATGCATGTTGTGTATGTGGATCGAGTTTGTTTCTGTTATGAATTTTCATTTCTTCATTTGCACACATGTTTATACTGTCATGAATTCATAATCACAGTTATGGGAGAAATTTAGAATCATGTATTAGTGTAATGTCCCCTCTTGCCGGTTGGATTGACGGATGGGAATGCCACATTTTTGTACTTACATGATTAAAACTAAAATATGACGTCAATGTTTTTTGAACATGAAAAAAAAGTTATCTACTCACAATGCATATTTACAAATGAAACATGTACAAAAAAAAATTAACACAAGCGGGTATATTTTATATTAAAAGATGTGAAAACATAACCATGGAGATACAAAAATTTTCAAAAATAACCCATGCATGCTAACTTATATGGGAATCCAAGAGACTACTACAAATGTAACTAAGAGGGATTTACTACTATAAACCATTTCATAATTTCAAAGGATTAAAACACAAATAACATCTATATAATTGATAAGAACAAGGACCCTATACATGCCCAAATTCCTCATGCGGAGCAAGAGAACTAGATATTTCAACATCAGATTCATTTGGTATGTGAACTGAATCCTCATAAAAAATACTTGATCCAACGCTCCTTGTAAGCCTATATTAGATTCTATCTATAATAGATAGTTTTTCCAACTAAGCACTTTTCACCTAACCTTCATGTTCAAAATCATCAAATCTTTGATCGGGTATGGATACATGGGTGATTACCTAAAATATGGCAAAGAGGAATCCTTCCATTTGCAAATTTGATCTACGCAAGATCAATTGAAGGTATTTAGTGTCCACCTTCATGTCACAAAACTCATCCACCATCCTCATTAGACTTTATGTTTCCTATAACCATAAACACCTAGACTACAAGCTTCACTAGAGTGATTTTGTGTCCCTTCAAAAGAGTAATAGGGAAGCACTCAAATACCACTAGGTTGAAGGTGAATAATTCCAATGTATAACTAAAGGGACCACTTCCAAAAACATGCAATAGAACCATGGATTCCCTAAGCCAGACAAGATAGAAAACATACTCTCCCCCAAGAAAAGTATCCATTGAAAAAATACTAACAATCCCAAAAATGGAATTCAAGGTCTTAGGGAACTCCCTCACCATCCTCCAACCAGGAAAAAAAATGGAAATTACCAAATTTCTTGCTATAAATAATCTACAATGTTATATTACGAAGACCCCAAACATTATTCAATAGGACACATTAACTAGAGTGTTCTCCCATGTGTGGATAATCGCTCTGATGGATCCTACATTTGATTACAAAATCCATCATTCCTTTGGTAAAACATATCGTCCTAAAACCCATCTATGGAAATAATACTCATAGATTAAGACAAAGAAGGAACTTAGTTTTGATTGTATGTAGATTTAGAGAATATTTGTTTTGTTGATTAATTATTTTCCTTTTCAATGATTAATGTACCAAAAATATACTAATAAATATGGTGATGTAGAAGAGTATGAAGCAACCACATTCCATATTACTTTATCCATGACTAAACATCCCGAAGGAGCACCATGTTTTACTAAGTTCTATATTATATGAATAAAACAAGAAGATGGTGGATAAGGCGTACTAGTTTTGTTACAAAACTCCCATTTTTGACCAAGGAAGAATATCCAAGCATTAAATCATGATCGTTAATGAGTGAAGCACTCCTAGTTGACCAATATATCTAGTTCCATTATTAAAGAAACATGTATAAGATTCAATGCAACTTGAATATTCACCACTTGGATGCCTAGTCCCTGAGTCTTCATAGCACACACATGTTAATACTTACCTCAAGCGATCTCACCAACACCCTTGATGTCAATTACATGAATATATTTTGAAAATACTATATGTAGTAGTTATTATATATATATACATTTTACTATTTAAACTAGAGGAGAGAAACTAGCAAGGCTAGTTCCCAAAGTTAAACAATTATTTTTAATACAAATGAAGACCTATATTTCTCCATGTTATTGAGTAATCTTTTATTCCTATATCACCCCTGATTAGGCCATGTCCGTAGATGATTGTAGGAATCTATGTCTTAGAATATATTTGATTTTTAAGTATGAATGATTGGTAGAACAAAGCATAGCGCAGATTGACTACAGTTTGTAGAATATTTCCATTATTTCAAATAGAGTAGATTTAGTGAATCTTCTTTGTAATTTTAATTCCTTTGCCGTTTCTGTAGTTTAAGTGCATTTCTTTTCACATGAGATATTATTATCAACATTAGGAAAATAAAATTCTAGGATCGGTATGTTGATGGTAGGGTAGATTGGGAAGCATTTCAAAAGGTTTGTTAAAAACTAGGTTAAGAGTTTCTCAAAACTTGTCTCTAAAAACAATTGCCAAAGGATATGTGCATGATTGAATGATATAGATCCATTTTTCTTGAAACCCTTAGGGATTAGATTTAATTTCCTTTTCTTTCTACCATTACTAATTTAGATAGAATTGGATTGAACTTTGATAGTACTAGGCATAGTGAATTTTTTTTGCAGTTGCATAAATTGTGCAAAACCCTCATAAGATTGTACAAATTTCTGGATTCGACAATTCAAGTAGAAGGTCTATAAATATCATTCTTTGTAATTTATTGTCTAGATAAGAAACGGTATTAATGATGAATCATGATTGATTAGGATCATCACTTTTTTTTGCGATTTCTAAGGGGAATTTGAGACCACAAGGGAGCGTGACAATATCAATTAGTTCTTGCATTACAAATTTTTCATTTGAATAGAGCAATCAAGAAGTAGACGTTCTACCAGGTAAGTCTCTCTATTGCAACACAATTTTCCATTAGTTATTTTTATTTTATTTCATTCTTAGAATAGTTATGTTTTTCAAAACCTTTAGACACAGAAGAAAACCTGAGAAAATTTACAAAAATACATAAAAATAAAAACAAGGAAAAACAAAAAAAAGTAAAAACAAAACAAACAACACAAAACACCTTCCACCTTAGAATGAATTCCTAGAGAAATCGACGAGTTTGGCCAATTTATTTCGAATAATAACCATATTAACAAGAAATACAAGAACCATGAGATTCATAACCTGTCATCTGCTCAACATATGCCACTAAGAAGAAGAAGAGGACATGGCCTTTTTCAATCAAATAATTCATCTAACGATTTTTCTAACATAGGAGGTGAAAAACAGGGATAATTTTAAGAACACCCCCAAAAATTTATATGTATAATAAATGGCCGAATATCCCTAATATACATAAAAAAAATTAAAGGCTTTTTTATCAATAATATGATATGCATATATAATTTTTTGGCTAATCTCTCATTCTATTGTAGAATATCATAAAATATTAGTGAATCTTTCACTAAACTATAAGATATTGTAAAATCTTGGAGAATATTTCACTTAATTATAAAATATTTTAAAAAATTGGCAAATATTTCATCAAACTATAAAATCTTGTAATGTCTTGGTGAATCTTTTGCTAGGACGACTCATATAAATTTGATTCTCAAAATTACTAAGGTAGTCCAATAGAAGAGCATATACCAAACCTTGAATCTCTCAACTCTTAGACCCTCAAATGAACAAATGCATGAATGAGGAGAGGATATAATTATTTATACATTTCACAAGTAGTATTGGGTCACTCAAAACTAGAGGTGCTAGTGAAACACAAATACATTAACTAGATTCATGGAAAGTGGGGACTCCACTTTTTATCTCATACCTTAATGGCCCAATGGACATATGGGGACCCAAATCTTGACATATCGAGAAACTGATAGAATTTAACACTTTAAATTCTAGAGTGATTATGGCACGCACGTACCATTATTACAACATGGATGATTATTGAGACCCACAACCTTAATATAGTGTATGAATTCCTAATTACCTTATTTTCCAAATCTTCGTTTTTAAGCTACCCTTTAAGAGAAATATAACTTGCTTATTTGTTTATAGATACGAATGTCTCTTTTTGTTTTTTTTTTGTTGATAATAAAAATATGAATTATATTATTTGGGTTAGAATTTTTAGAGTTAGTTAGATATTAGAAATAAGAACATACACTAACAAGAATAGAAATCACATTAATGCATCATAAAACATATCATTATAACTACAATGTTAAAGACTCCTTCCTTAGATAAACTAAGGTGTCTGTATCCATGTCCTTGAAATTTATGAAAGCCTGCAAAATGTGGTAACAAAAATTTATCGCCCTCATTGAACGCAAAATACTTGATATGAAATAACATAATATCTACATCTCAGGTCAAGCATTCCCTATACATATTATATACAATCATAATGGAAATGAAGTGTCATGTTCCAACTAAATAATATAATTATCATACATAAATAGATCCATTTTTGGATGAAGATAGAAATTACACATCAAAACAAATCACTAAAAAACATTTTACTTCTGAATGACCCTTAAAAAAAAATATATCGTAAAACAAGTACCAAACCCAACAATTTTAGGTCACAAATAAAATTTATGAACTTTGCAATACAAATAAAAAAAATATACCATTCACGAACATCTCAATACAAGTAAAAGAATATACCAGTATGCTTTGGACAACTCTACAAGAAGACAAACCAAATAATCGCCATTCCAATGTAGCCCTTCCTTTATAACTAATGTGCATTCATTTATATTACAAACATCCCTAACATAAAAAGTTACAGACATAAAATATGAACATATACACTTTCATTAGTGCCTTAGATCTAATAATAATTATAGATCAATATCCTAATAAAAGTACATTTTAAACAATTGGGTCAAATTCAGTTTGAATATATAAAAACCATGTGGTGTCTCTCCATGAAGAGTAACATCCACTAACAACATATAAATGCCAGTCAATAGTTTAAACATGAAAAGGCACAAAATAAATCATATATTTTGATCTCCGTAACACTTTCATAGAACCAATACTCCTAGAATAGAATAAAACCCTAATAACACTGAATGAGCCCTAAGAATCAAGACTTCCCTTGAATTGAACAACCCTAAAAAATAATCCATAATAAAAAGCATGATAAAAGGTAAATTTATGATATAATAATTTATTGTAAATATAGATAAAAAGCATAATAAGTTTGATCAAAAGCATACCATGTTAACTATTGGAAGAAAAGTGTGATGTGAGTTTGTATTCTCCGATAAATTGCATGTGCGACATCGCCCTTCAAGACGTGATATTTCGGGAATGGAGATGTTATGTGAATATTAAAATGTTGAGAAACCTACGAATGAAAAGTTGAATCACATCAAGTAGAACCTTCACCCCTAGAAGTACAATCCAAAGTGGGTGAACCATGAATCGTTGTAGCCTTTATATAGAAAAAAACCTTATTTTCCCTCCAATACTGGAAATCAAGAGCTGAAAGAAGCTATCACATGAAATTGACTAAAAATACAGGCAAATGCAACCATATGCATAAATTTTAAGGAAAATAGAGGGAGAAATAACCCTTGGGGTTCTTCCATTTTGAGTGATTTGACCAAATTTTCTCTATAAATTGGGGGTGAAATACAGGTTGGAGGGAAAATTTTCTAGGGGAAAAATAGTTTTTTTCATTTTCCTCATTAACTATGGGAGCCTATTTATTTTGGATTTATTTATTTTTTCTAATAAATATGGGTGAATATATTTTAGCTGAAAAATCCCTTTCCATATAAGAAAATAACCCACTAAATTTTTGTAACCCCCTTAATATAGTCCATGGGCTATATATATCCCCTAAACTTATCCACGGTAAAAACCACAACATGTTAGAAAATGATGAAGAATGAACTCCTATTTTTTATTCCCCTATTCGATGAGATCCCATTGATGTATCCAAGATGAAGAACATTAACCATGCTGCATTACCCAATTTCCATGCTCTAACCTCAGAGGACCTAGACACCTTCCTTTTTGAATTTGAGGTGGTCTGTAGAACTTATGATTACACCATGGATGCTCAAACGTTGAAACATCTCTTTCCCTCAACTTTAAAAGACTCTGTATTGAGGTGGTTTATGAGCTTAGAGATCAATATTATTTCTATATGGGATCAAATGAAAGATATTCCACTGAAAAATACATAGATTACTGTAAATCCAGGCAAACTAGGGGCGAGATCTTTAGGACAGTACAAGCACCAAATGAATCATTGGAAGAATACGAGGAATAATTCTAGCTTAGCTATAAACATGCTCATACATGTACTTTGAATGAGGAATATCTTAAACTTGTACTTCTTCCAGGGGTGAGAGAAGACCTCCGAGAAACTTTAAACCTCTTATCCAATCAATATATGTACCAAAACGGCTATGATGATATCATGAAAATTTTCAGAAATCATTCGAGATCCACAAAGAAGAAACCTAGGGGAAGAAATCTCTCTCGTCATCTAGCCAAACCATCCAGCTCCATGATTACCAAATAATGTTTAGGAAATTTGTTAGACGATATGAAAATGGATATTTTACACTCTATCACATTATAATTGGATTCCATGCAAGACAAATTAAAGAAATAAGAATTAGACAGAGCTTTAGGTTTCTTCTTCCCAGATTGCGGGAAGAAACATAAGAAAAATTAGTTCCCATTAAACCTTATGCAAGTCAGTACTAGAAAATATAAATTTTGTGGGATCTACTATAATTCACACCACACAAATAATTGTCCTTAGTCTATCTGAAATCCAAATCATATGAGCCATCATGCATAGAATAATCTCTTTGCTAAATCAATCTTAGGAGACTAGGATTTTAGAGACCCTTTCAACATCCTTATAATTATCCACACTACTTAACCTTCCAAGGATAACCATCATACTAGGAATATGGTCCACCATATCAACATAACCAACAAAAATTGCATCCCACCTACACACCACCAAACCCATATGGTAAACAACCTTACCCTACACCTGATTGGGCACCAACTATGCAAAATACATGGAAAAATACTCAACCCGCACCTCTTACATATGGATATAACTTTACTACCACAATATGGAGGCAACAACAACAAATAAAAATTCTTATTCCTCCTCGATCGACCAATTCCACTCACCCACAAGTTCAAAATCCTAACCTACTAGTACAGAGGCCACCCTTGTGAGACCAACCCAATCTAAATCCTAACAATAGACAATTTTTACCTACATATACAATTGAAGTGACCAAAAACCGAACATACTCTCTAGACACTGCAAAAATAAATCCAACAGATGAACCAAAGGAATGATCAGATACACCTACTTTTCCCTTAGAACATAGTACTATAGAAGAGAAACATGTGGAAAAAGAATCAATAATAGAAGAACAACATATCACAAATCCACCATCTCTTATTCCACCTTTTCCATAGAGGTTACTGTCCAAACAAATTGAAAAAACTGAAAACCCCATACTAGCTTAACTTAAAAATTTGTGTTAAAATTCCCCTTCTTTGGGATATTAAGGAAATACCTATCTCTAATCAATACATCAAAGATGCCTACATAAAAATTCCAGGAATAAAAATAAAGGACCATGTATCTATTAATGTCGTAGGACAATTGGAAAACCTCATGCTAGGGAAGAGTTGTTAACCCAAAACATGCTAACCCAATAACTCCAATAATAGACATCTACATAGCAGATAAGCTAATTTCTAAAATGCTCATTGACTTGGTGGAAACCATAAATGTGATGACTCAAGATACCATGATCAAACTTGACATTCAAAACCTATTAAGGCAAACTACTGCAATTCTAAAACTTGTAGATACTTCTATAGTCTGTCCAAATGGAATATTAGAAAACATTATGGTAACAATAGATACATGGTGGTATCTACCCAATTTCATTGTTATCCACACCAAATATGAACTCTGCAGATACCCTCTCGTACTTGGGATACCTTGTCTAGTGACATATAATGCATACATCGAGCATAGACAAGGTGATATGGATAACACGAATGGGTTAGAGAAAAATACCTTAAGCCTATATACCCCTTCCAAAACTTATTTTTATATTGAAAATCCTTATTGGAAACTAGAGCAAAAATGATTTTTATCAGCCTATCAATCATCTTTTAACCATTGAAACTTCCTTATCACTCAGGTCCCCACATGAAGACACAATCATCTCTAACTTTATCCAAAATATTTATGATACCCCTATCATTTTTGCAGAATACCATGCCATTTCTGATTTGGATATTATATGGAGCGAAAAACCCTTATGGAAAAGACTTTGTCTTCTGGAACAAAAAGATCAACCACCAAAACTATATAGATTTATCCTAATAGAGCATTAAAAATTAGTGACCATTTAACACCTGAACACGAGAAAAAGATGATGAATGGGATGAGCCCAAACATTTTCCAACACCATACATACATTAAGGATGATTCCACTCCCATTAGGAATCCACAGCGAAGAATGAATCCATATTTAACGGATATTGTTAAAAAAACACTACAAAAAATCCTTGATCCAAGGTTCATCTACCCTGTATCAGATAGTGAATGGGTATCACTGCTATGATTGTTCCAAAAAATGAGCAAAATGGATAGTTTGTATAGGCTATAGAGAACTGAACAAGGATAGAAATAAAGGTCACTTTCCTTTACAATGTATTGAACATGTATTACATACTCTAGCAGGGAAGAAATTATTCTCCTTCCTATACAGTTTTAGTGGATATAACCAGATACAAATTCATTTAGGAGACCAAGATAAGAATACATTCACCTTTCCATGGGGGACTTTTTTCTACAAGGTACTTCATTTTGGAATTTACAATGCCACATCTACCTTTCAAAAAGAAGTCTTGAGTATTTTTGTTTATATTATTCATGACTGACTAGAGATTTATATGGATGATTTCACTCTATATGGAGATGAGTTTGAATAAGACTTCACAAACTTGGAAAATGTTCTTAAAATATGTATAGAAATGAATCTTTGCTTGGGAAATGAAAAATGTCAGTTAATTATGGATGAGGGAGCAGTGTTAGGGAACTATGTTTCTAAAAAAGGAATGACTTTAGATATTGCAAATGTCCAAGTTATTATCAGTCCACTTCCACCACAAAAACTAAAAGAAGTTAGAAGCTTCATTGGACAATCTGGATACTACATAAGATTTATACAAGATTATAGTAAAATAGTGTCACTATGTTTTTAGTAATGACTAAAGATGCATAATTTCAGTGGATTGATACTTTCTATCAAGAATTTGATCTAATCAGAAAAAAATATCATGGAAGCACGAAATTGGGAAATCCCTTTCCATATGCATTTTGTTGCTTCTGACAAAGCAATTGGTGCGGTTCTAGGGCTGGAAGAATACAAAACTCCATATGTTGTTTACTATATCATCAAGAATCTTGTGGGACCATAGCTTAATTATATAGCCACGGAAAAGGAATTCCTTGTTGTGATCTACTCCATAAATATTTTCAGACACTACATCACTGGATATTAGGTATTAATCCATACTGACCACTCAACATTTAAATATTTGATGAATAAGACATATGTCATTTGTATAATAATAATATGGATTTTACTATTGCAAGAATTTGACATAACTATCATAGACAAACCATGGAAACATAATGTGGTAGCATATTTCTTGTCCAGACTAACTCATGTTGTAGATAAGTAGATAATAGATGATGTATTCTAAGATGAACACATTTTTTCCATCTCTATACACACTCCATGGTATGCTAATATTGAAAATTATTTGGCTACTAGAAAAATTCCTCAACACTTCACTTACAAAGAAAAGTTCAACATCGTAACAAAGAGTGCTCCATTCTCATGGATCCAGGGATACCATTTCAAGAAAGGACCAGAGCACATCCTGAGAAGATGCATTCGAGAATACGAGGTCCATGATGTTATTCATTCTTGTCATGGTGAACTATGCAGTGGAAAATATATAGCAAAAAGGAAAACATACAAAGTGTTGCAGGTAGGATACTTCTGATGAAATTTACACAAAGATGCAACAAATTATGTTTCCAGATTTGATGATTGTCAAAGGATGGGCCAACCAACACATAGAGATGAAATGTTCCTCCCTCCACAAGTAATAGTGGAAGATTTTGAAAAATGAGGGATGTATTTCATTGGACCTATTGATCCTCCCTCCATCCAAATGCATCACATATTGGTCTGTGTGGACTACCTAACTATATGAGTGGAAATCAAAGCATTAATATTGGAAAATGAGGAATTAGTTGCCAAATTTCTGATAGAATATCTTTTTACTAGATTTGGAGCCCCTAGAGAGTAAGTTACTAAAAAATGTAAACAATTCACATCAAAATTGATTGAAAATATCCTCAAAAGGAACAAGGTCAAGCACAAAAAATCAATATCCTACCATTCCCAAGAAAATGGCCAAGGTGAAGTTACCAATAGTGAAATAGAGAATATCCTAACCAAAACAATCAAAATTCATAGGAGAGATTGGGAAGATAGACTTCATCAAGTAACATGGGCATACAACACCACTTGGAATACCACCACAGGACTCACACCAAAGAGCTAGTCTATAGAAAGAAAATAATGCTTCCTATAGAATATGATCTCAATAAATTAAGGATAGTAATGGAACTTAATATGTCCCTTTCAACAACATATAATCACAGATTACTCTAGCTCAATAAACTAGATGAGCTCAGAAAGCAAACCCTACATAATACAAAAATAATTCAATAATAGAGAAAAGCATGGCATGACATATTTGTAAAAACAAGGATTTCAAAGAAGGAGACTAGGACCTACTATATGATCCAAGATTTAAGGAATCCAAAGTAAAGTTAAGAACCAGATGTTTGGGCCCCTACCAAGTGGACATCATGCACGAGAATGGATCAGTTACATTATCCACTAGAGACGAAGAAACGATACCAATGCTAATCAATGGCCATTATAAACTCTATCAAAAACCTCTCAACAAAGTAGAACTCATAGAAAAACTAAAATCAACAGAGCTACAATTAATCTCAAGGAAGTTAGGCCCTCCTCTAACCTAATCCATAGGGAAATTAAAAATATATATATACCAAAATTCTTAGGTAAAAACTTCTTCGGAAGTGTGTGGGATATACTAAAAGATTGAAAACCTCAAAAAGGGAAACAATTTTTCACACTATAGAATATGTGTGTGTGTGTGTGTGTGTGTGTACACAGATATACACACACACACACATGTATATATACATACATATATATATGCTTATATATATATAACATGATTTTTATCTTGATCACTAAAACCTCTCTTTTCAGGTACCAAGCAAGTCTCCATGCCTAAGCAACATCTCTAGTTGGGAAACTTTCTACAAATTGTAGAAACTCCACATAACTCCTTCAACTTTTGCAACAACAATGAAAATTACCAACTATACACTAAGTAAGTCATGAAGGTATGAATTTCTTGACTTAACAAATGCTCTCTAGTATCATTCAAATCTTAGCTAAGTTTCCTACCATTTTAATTTTAGGTGGACATAAACTTAACATTGGGGAGGGATAACCTAAGTATAAGGTTGTTGTAAAGTTGAAGATTCGAGTTGAATTGTGGTGACAAACGTTACCACTGAACTTAATGATGGCACATGAAATGATCAGTGAATAAAACTGAGAGATTAATGAGCAGGGATATCATCAACATACATGCAAAATATGACTCACATCCATGAGGATCACCTCCACAATCAACCACTCAATTCTAAAGGTGACTAAAGGCTATAATGATAAAAAGGAATGGAGTAAGGACAACTGGAAATTACAACATGAACCCATATGAGCTAGCCATGTTGTTCAAAAAAATTATTCCTTTTTAATCGTCAGAAAGACTAAATTTAACAGCAGAAGTAAGAAACATCAAAGCAGAGATGCTAGTTGTGACATAGAAAAATATATTACATTGAACAGGTATTCTAGTAACCTAATGACCCTTATTATCTTTATTTCTGAAAGAGGGGGTATACAATTTAAAAGAAGTACTGGAGGCTTTGTAAAACAGGAGCCTATTGACCACTCCACACTGTATTGAGATCCAAAAGTAGTGAAATATTTTGAAGATGGAGGATGGATATGCTATTTTAAAAAATTGGATGGTTACTAGGAAGGATTGACAGAGAAATTCTTAAGTAATTTCAAGGAAAATGATGAGAACAATACCAACAACAAATTAAGAGGGGTAGAGATAAAGCTGAATGGGGGTGTGATTAGCATGGTGCCAGAACTTCCAAAAGTGATGAAGTGGAAAAAGGATGGCATGAGTTAGATTAGAAAGACAATTTAAGGATTTTTTTGGTTTACGGAGAAATACGAAGAAGAGAAATTAACTGTGAAAAGAGAAACATTTCCATATATGTGGAGATAAATAGACTTGATTATCATGGTGTATCTCACCTGCAAGGGGAGCTAGGCATTGGTGCATACCTATCATTTTTGGTTTCTCAATATTCTTAGGAATTTACGATGGAAGAGACCAGGTCTGAACATAATTTTTCCTTGGTTTCATTTTAATGCTCTTTTTTCTATGAGTACTAAATTTTAGACAAGAAAAACTGACTCACTATCCCACCATGACCTAGTTAAATTGATTATATGTCATACCCTAAACACCCATTATTTCCCTCTCTCATGGTTAACCTTCCTTAAAATAAATAATGTCGAGATACAAGTGTTATATAAGGAGGAACCAAGTCCTTCCTAGGCATCTCTTCAAATAAATTCCCCACTCATGACTCCTCCACCATTTGCAAAATCTTCGCCATCCACAAAAGCCACTGATAGAGAAAAAATAGTTTCTTCTACACAACCCCCCACCAAGAAATCCAAAACCCTTCCAATTGAAAACAAGAAGTGGAATTCAAGACAAGCCTCGCTGAAGATGAGAGTCGCCATCACAAAAATGTTAACAGAAGAGAAAAAGGGAAAAAAGGAGGAAGAAGAAAAAGAGAGCAAAAAGTCCCCCCAAGAGGCAAGAGAAAGAAGTTGCATATAATATTTTGTAGATGGGAGATTAAAGGAAACTCAAGAAAAAGGAGAAAATTGACATACAAGACTCAGATGAAGAAGAAGTACATAAGGTTGATGACTAGGAAACTCAAGGTAATGAGCGAGAAATTGTAGACATGGGAGATACCAAGGACATACATGGTGAAGAGTTTGAGAATTCACCAGAAGTACCTAATGAAAAACCTGAAGAATTCCCTGATGAGTTACCTTGTCATACCACAAAAATCACCCTTGTTGGCATGAATATGCATGAATTGCTACAAGAAATATATGAAGAAATCAAAATATTACAGAAGCAGGTTGTAGAACGTGATCAAGAAGTTATAGAATAGAGAAGAATATCTCATACAGTGGAATATTTGAAGGATTATCATGATGCCATGCTTCAAGTCATGAATAATACAAGCTACACCCTTTAGAGGAGAAAATACGGGTCGTTAAGATGCATAGACAACAAGACAAACAACAACTCATTGCAAAAAATACCATCCTAAAGCAATATATAGAACATTATGAGGTAGATATGAAAGAAAGAGAGCAATAAAAAGTTGGAATAAAGTTTAGACAAGTGTTTTAAAATCTTGTAAGAACTCTGGAAAGGAAAACCACCATCTTGTTTATACTCGCTATTCTTAAAGGAGAGATGGTTATGGTATCAAATCAAGAGAATACAACATAAGAAGCTTGAAAAGTTGGAAAATCAAAAAACATTTATTGATACCTGTCAAGAGGTAGGAGAATATGGAAAGGACCAACTTAGTTAATTGTATCTACACAATTATGTACTGGCTCAACCTTTCCAATGGAATCCAAACCCTATGTTGGGGATGTGAAACTATGGTCTTTTTGCTCCTGGCTCATGAATGAAGAAATCATAGCAACATAGATTAACAAATATCATGAGTCTTAAAATATTTTAGATTTTTATCATTTAATAAATATGATCTAGGATCTTATCTAAGAGAATAACATCCACAACAATAATCACAAGAGACAAGAGACAAAAAGAGTTTCCTCGGGGAAACCATAAAGGATAAAACCTCGCAACTTCCTCAGAGATAAAATTAGCACCGATATCAAAAGTAAAACCCAAATAAACAAATATGATCTCTGACAATTTTTCTCTATCTCACTTATGTGAGGTACTCTTCTCTCACTCATTCAATACATTTAAGTGAGTGTGTGTTTCAAATAGAGAGTCTCACTCTCTATTTATACTAGTATTCCACTTGACATTTACTCACCAAGGTTGACCTCACTAGGAGAGTCTAATAACCCTAATACCCCTCAATTGTGGGTACTATTTTCCTGAATTACAAAGGAGCGTTAACCTCAATGACTTTACATGACTTTATTATATTAATGACTTTATCGATAGGAGGAACATCGGGGTACAATGAAATAAAATATAAAATATACAAGTGAATACATTTTGAAGTTGCAAATACATCAACAATCCCTCTTAACTAGGAAGGTATTCTCTTGACACAGATCATCAGAACGAGCCTTCATTACTGGATCATCATCAAAGCTAGACCATCATCATAGCTGGATCATCATCATCACTACTTCTTCTATCCCAAGAAAATGGTGTTATCTCTCAATTCTACTCGTCATAGGAAGTTCTACAGAGCCATCCTTGTTGGATGTAGGTCTAGCCTCCACATAGGTATTTCACATCTTCAGCACTTACATCTAACTATGGGAGTAACCAATCCTCTCACCATGTCAAAAAGGCACAGCACTTACACCTGACCATGGGAGGAAACAATCCTCTCACCATGTCAGAAAGGAACAACACTTACATCTGATAATGGGAGGAACCAATCCTCTCACCATGTTAAAAAGGCACAACACTTAAATATTACCATGGGAGGAACTACTCCTCTCGCCATGTCAGAAAGGAATAACACCTACATCTAACTATGGGAGTAACCAATTGTCTCACCATGTCAAAAAGGAACAACATTTACATCTGACCATGGGAGGAACCAATCCTCTCACCATGTCAGAAAGGAACAACAATTACATCTGACCATGGGAGGAACCAATCCTCTCACCTTGTCAAAATGGCACAACACTTACATCTAACCATGAGAGGAACCAATCCTCTCGCCATGTCATAAAGGCACATCACTTACATATGACCATGGGAGGAACCAATCCTCTCTCCATTTCAGAAAGGCACAAAACTTACATCTGTCCATTGGAGGAACCAATCCTCTCACCATGTTAGAAAGGCACAACACTTAAATCTTACCATGGGAGGTGCAACCTGCCACCATGTCAGAAAGGCCCTCAGACTCATCACTTCTCCTTGGAAGGAACCTCGATATGGAGAACACCAAGCTTCTCCCTAAAGTACTCAAACTTCAATCTGGCTATTTCTAGCATAGAATTACATCAGGGTTAATTATGTCCAAGGATAACCTGTGAGATTTGCTAAGACTAATTACATCTGAGGACAACCTCCAGGACCGTTTACGTCTGAGCAACCTATGAGCTTCTCCAAGATATTATGCTCCTACAACCTATCTCATAGGCTATGCTAGAACTCCCTCTTTCGAGAGATCTCGATCTGGATCACAAACTAGAGCTTCACTGCTCCTCTCTACACCATATCCCTGATATAGTGATATTTGATCTCGATATGCTTCGACTTGTCATGGAACACTGGGTTATCTGACAACATACAACTCTGATTGTCGCAATATATACAAGTATCATCCAACTGGATATCAAACAAATCACATAGTATCTTCCTCAGCCATACTACGTCACACCTAGTCAAACAAGCTACGACATACTCTGCTTTGGACATACTCAGTGCCATGCAGGACTTCTTCCTGCTAAACCAAGAGATCACACCTAATCCCATACTGAAGCAGTACCTCGAAGTGATCTTTCTATCAATGGCACTTCCTACCCAATCGAAATCCACATAATTATGCAAGTTAGTCTTTCGATTCGCTTCATACTTGATCCCATAGTCAACTGTACCCTTCAGGTACCTCAGAATATGTTTTGTAGCAATCAGGTGAACATGTCTCGAATCTATCAAGAACTCACTTAATGTGTTCACATCAAAGCAAATATCTGGTCTCGTATCCGTCAGGTACATCAATGACCCAATCATCTAATGATACATCATATCATCAACTAACTCTAATGAAGAATCACTCAATAGCTTTAGGTTCGATGCCATAGATGTGATCATGGCCTTGTAGTGCATCATCCTGAACCTCTTCAAGATCTCTACTGCATACTTCCCTTGTCCCAGGGAGATTCCATCTGCATTATGCCACATCTCCATGCCTAGAAATTAGTGCATCATACCCAAGTATTTCATCTCAAACTTGGAAACAAGTCTCCTTCTTGCAAATTTAATGAGTTCCACTTTTTCTGTCAGGGACAATTCATCGACATATAATAGGAGCATCACTAGTATTCCACCTTCAACCTTGAAGTAAAGGTTGGAATCCGCTTTACTCTCAATAAATCCTAGAGCCATCAGTAAGTTTTCCATCATGTTGTACCATGTCAAACCTCAGGATCTTATGTAGTCACTCCCTCTTAAGTGGAGCATCAGTTTCCCTCTTTTGTTTGTACTCTATGTATTGAAACATTATGTAGTAGAGTGACAAGTATCTTCCTCTACTACTAATATTCCATGTATCCATCTAGGGTCACTGGATACCAAGATCCTCCATCTTGAACCTTTTCAAAAGTTCTTCTTGCACCCATCTGTGAACTTGTCATCCTCTATAGGATTTTATCTTCAACCTTGTATCAAAGGTTAAGATATTCATTACTCTAGGTGATCTCCAAGCTCCTCATGTATGTGTTAGCCCATGGGTACCTTCTAAGCTCGTACAAGGCCTTCTTTAATTTGCACACGAGTCTTCCTGTCATATGTCTCAACTTCCAGTGGCTGCAAATGTCTCTTTGTAGTTTATGCCTTCTTTCTATGAGAATCCTCATGCTATGAATCTTGCCTTGTACCCCACGATGTTGCCATCTACTACATTCTAGATATTGTAGATCCATATGGAATACAATACAGACTTTTGTTCAGGTCTCAATATCGCATCCTAGACATCATTCTTCTTGAATTGGTACTCTCTTTTCCTTTCTTCTTGGCTACTTCTTCATAGCTGGAAGGATCTGCATTAATGATGTCGCTCAACAGTGTCACATAACTAAAGTGTGTCTGAGGCCTCTTGAAGTCTCGTCATATTATTCTTCATTTTGGATTATTTCTTGAACTGTCGTCACTTGTTCTTCAGAACAAGTCTAATCCTTCTTTTCTTCTAGGCGATTGTATGTGATCTTTCCTACAAGTCAATTGCACTAGTTGTATGGTTAGAAACATTTCATAATGCATATTTATAATGGAAAATTATTATGCATAAATATATAATATGAAACTATTTTAGCCAATACAACATTCATCCATATCTCACAGAAACTTTCTAGATTCCTTCCATCTGTACCATGACATCATTGAGATTTTTCACTAATCCAATATGTCAGCAAAGAGGTTTCATTCTATATAAGTAGCAATGGAGAGTTGTATAGAACCTTGATCTACTTACCCATAGCATGCATATTAGTATTATACCCTCATTAATGCAAACATTCTGCAACTAAACAATTTCATATAAACAACTAGATATATAGGAAAAGACAATTAAAATACTTATCTTTATTTTTTTCATGGGTAGACTCCTTCTTGAGCCTTCAGCTTCATCATCTTCTTCATTCATAACTCATCATTTATTATCCAAATGATAAGGTGGATAAGAGGTTCTTCAAGAATTGAGTCCTTAATATTCCTCATCGCTTGAGGGATCTTCTTTGAATCTTGAGAGCTTGATATTCAGTTGCTCCATATTATCTTCTCTTATTATGAGTCGAACTTCTTCTTGTGTGCACTCTTCCCAAAGCATGTTGAAGGTAATCACTTCCTTCTAGAACACATTCCTTGAATGAATGAATCCCATGATCCTGGGAGTCCATTCAAGGAAGTTATAAAAATATCTTATTCTTCTTTGATTGCTTCATCATAGCATCGAACACTTCCTTTTGGTGTCTTCAGGGATGAGACATGAGAGATGATCTTTAATAGAATATGTAATGATTCTCATCGCTCTAGTCTTATCCACATCTCCCTCTGGCTCTTAGAACCGATCCAAGTCAATTTCTTCAAGGATCATGGAGTTCCTATACTTCCATACTTGGAATTTTTCAGCTCCTTCAAGCTTTTCATCAAGCTTGGTGTGATGAGACATCTTAAATGAGAACCTCAAATGGAAATACAAAATATTTAGATCTTAGCAATTTGAGATGTCGAAACTGGATATGGAGCTAACTGATCTAGGGTTTTTCAAAGAAACCCTAATTTTAAAAACTTGGAATTTCAAACTTCTTATTGGATAGAAATATGGGCCACTTCAAGGAGAGATGTCCGACGTACTCCTTTTCTGAAAACAATGGAGGGAAGCTCCCAGAACAAGAATCCCAAGTTTTCCAATTTCTTCTAGAGAAATGTCTGATATTGTTTCTATAGTATATTTAAAATTAATACTCCTGTATGTCTGAAATTACTTAATTAGGTAGCCTCATATGTCTTCTTTCCAACACTACATGTTTGAGCGGAATTGGTTTCACCAATTGAGACTTATGCACGTTTTCCCAAGGTGACTTATTTCAGGACTGTTCAGAATTGAGAACTTGTACGAACTGACACATGTCACTATTTCACCTTCAGGTTATGAAACATTTACCATGAAAATTATAGTCCATGCCCTACCTGGAACATCTTGTGAAATTTCATTTGTAGATTCGTAGCCCGAGATATAGCAATTTTCCCTAGGTGTCCTGTTTAGGGATTAATGCAGGGAGAGACTAGAACCTTGATTTGGAGGAATCATATCTCCCAGAATATAGTGAATATGAGGATGAAAATTTTATAAAGGGTACATCAGGAATTTATATTCAGCCTGTAAAAATTTCGGCTGATGATCCTCTTCCAATCTCGAGATATATTGAATGCACCAAAATGACTAGTTTTAGTCTTTTAGGGTTTATTGGTCCGAGGTCAAATTAGGGTTTGACTTTCCCAGAGTTTTACCGAACGAAAAATTTCGATATTGGTCTCAAAATTTTGATTTTGAGGAGGATAGAAATCCTATGCTAGGCTCACTCAAAAAATCCTCTTCTGTGAAAATCCCTAATTTCTAGTGATAGGTCAAAAATTAAAATGCCCACAATCAAATTGTGCTTTGACAGAAAGATGCGCCCTTCAATGGAGAGTTAGGCTAACCTTATTTTGCTGATGATATGTGGAGAGACACCCAAAAAGTAAGAATCCATAGCTGCTGCAGCTGCACAGTGTCTTCGTCTCAGGTTAGCTCTAATACCATGTTATATTTTTATCATTTAATCAATATGATTTAGGATCTTATCTGAGAGAATAACATGCACAGCAATAATCATAAGAGACAAGAGACACAAAGAGTTTTCCTTGGGGAAACCATAAAGGAGAAAACCCCTCAAATTCCTTAGAGATAGAATGAGCACCAATAGAAAAAGTAAAACCCAAACACACAAAGATGATCTCTAACAACTTTTATCTGTCTCACTTGTGCAAGCTCCTCTTCTCTCACTCATGTGCTACAATTGAGTGAGTGTGTGTTTCAAATAGAGCGTCTCACTCTATCTATACTAGTTTTCCACTTGACAATTACTTGCCAGGGCCGACCTCACTAGGAGAGTCTAATAACCCTAATACCCCTGAACTATGGAGGGTATTTCCCCGACTTAAAAAGGAGGGTTAACCTTAATGAATTTACATGACTTTATTATATTAATGACTTTCCCATAGGAGGGACGTTGGGGTAAAATGAAATACAATATAAAATATACAAGTGAATACATTTTGAAGTTACAAATACATCAACAAAAGATATCTCAACTATTTATAAGGGAAAAATCCCCTACGCCAGATGCAGTCACTACCTCCTACCAACTCTTAATTCAATATATCAAGTTCACTCCAATGGTTCATGAAAAGCAAGAAACTTCCATTGCTCATTTCAATGAGATAACATCATAAGAAAACAAAACAAGGATCATTCTGCTTAACACTACCAGATGGGATGATATTTTTGACAAATTTCAACCTATGGAAGTGCATTCCCCTTCTAATATGAAAACAAATCCCTCTTTATATATTCTTTGTTGGAAAGGTGTTGAAGCGCACAAAGTGTGCTACCACCACCGACAGGAAGGATGTCAAAAAAGATGAAAGTCAACCGCGACGGATGAAGAAACCGAAAAAACTAGGATAGTTTGGTTGAGTTAGTTAGAGATTGGTCCAGTGGACCATTTTGTAATGGCCTAAAGAGCCTATAAGTAGAGTTAGAATTGAAAATCAAAGGGGCATCTTTTGCCTTAGAATCAATCAACCGAGAAATTATTTTTGTCTTTTGCTTCTCATTTCTAGTATTGACGTTACAAATACTTTGTCTTATGAAGAGAATTTGATCGGAATTTTGATCTTGTGTTTTATAATGTCTTGTCTCTATGGAATGCGTTGTATCTAACAATGTTTAAAATGTTAGTTATGTGTTGATAAACTATTTTCTTCATTATTGGGTTAAATATTCGAGGGATTAGATAAGTTGATGAATGAATATGCTACATCTATGTTTTCCCTTTAACTGTGAATGATGTGAAGTGTCTCAGTACTTATCGATTTAATGTATGTTGATGTTTTTTCCGATCTAAATCTAGGTTAATATGATTTAAAATAATGATGATAACTAGATATGGTTAATAGTGCAGTCATGAACTTGGATTTATAGGTAATGTTGTGATTGGGTAAAAGATAGTGTGAGGTCATATTCCCACTATGGAAACTTGGTTCCTCCAAACCTACCTTAGACATATCGAGTGAGACTGCATCTTCTACGCAGGTGTTGTTGGAAAGGGTAAACCCTTTCTGAGCCAATGTTTAGGGATTCTATGTTGGTAGTCGTTGATGACAGTGCGAAGTGAACCCCAGTCGACAGACGTGTGTCAAAAAATAGTTCTTTTTCTAGGACCATTGTGCAAAGAAGAAGAGGACATGTTGTGGCATCCAATGAAAACAAAAATCTAGGATTGGTTTGACAAGAAACACCGAGAGTTTGAAGAAGAAGAGAGCCAAAACTCGATATTGACGATAGAAGATTGGTTGGGAAAATACATCTACTCATATTTTCATGAAATATTTTTCTGTGAATTCCCAATAGTACTATATGAGTGGTTGGTGCAACTTACTTTTCAGAAGAAGAATTTACAGGGAGGCGAGCCTGACCAGTGGACCCTGGAACTAATCCAACAGTTGCGAAAAGTTAACAACAAAGATATAAGGGATGTCGATGTGTGATAGAAAATATTTTGGAGATATATATTATTGAGGTTTTTGTCGACACTATCAAATATTACAGCAACGTTGAAATAGAATTCTTTAAGGGACCAAGGAGTAGGTTTCTATTATCGCTACAGTTGTGGATTGAGATGCTCATTTGCAAAAAGATAATACTAAAGATGAATTTCGACGAGTAAAAATCCATTGTTCAGAGGCTGTGGACACTGCGAAGGTAAGGGTTTCATGAAATTATATGGGGTAGATGGATGGAATCACGACGAGGTTATGAGGGAAGCCAAGGAAGAGTATGGTCTCCTATGAAGTGGGGTGAGGTTTTGGCAAGAAAAGAGGAGAAGGATAGAGGAGAGTCCTGGTGTGACTGGAATAGAAAACTGTGAGAAGGGATCACAAGGGACTAAGTGACCCTACATTTATGAATGAAATGACCAGGATAGATCCAAAACTGAGGAAGGACCAACCCAAAGCTACAATGTACCTACAACTCCATGCACTGCGCCGAACTTAGGAGGAAAAAACGTAAATCAAAATCGCACCGAACTTAGGACTGGACCAATCAAGGAATTCAAGAAACCTAAATCATAATTGCAGTATATTACATAATTGAAGGAAATAAAGGAATTCCCCAATTATTCGTTGTGGGACTTCGATCAGGGATTCAAAACCTTAATGGATAAGGTTATATTCGGAATGAGTGATGTGAAACACAAATAATGGTTCATCATAGCCTTGGTACCTCATATCCACTTGTTGCTAATGTAACAAAAGATCACATCTCAGGAGGAATCCCTGGAGATCGTTATTAAGTTGGAGGATTCACTAGTTGAAAAAATAAGGATCAGCATGAGCCAGATCAAGTCACAGTTAGCGAACCTTACTATCCAATTGAAAGATGTTAAGAAAGGAAATGAAGTCCATGAAGAAGTATGGTGCAGCCATAGTATAGTTAGCCATAGTATAATCATCTGCAACCACAGTATACTTAACCACAGTATAATTAGTAGAAACTACAGTATAACCCTCCACAAAAGCAATTTAACCAGCCACAGTATAACCAACCACAGTACCAGCACTAAGGGGGATTTTGAGGAGGATTTCACTGAGATCGTAACAAAGCATTCAGCCATATAGGAGCCATGGATCGAGGATGAGGACTAGTTACATGCTATAATTGCATAGTGGTGGGACACTCTCAGAGAGACTACCAAAATCTAGCAGCTTAGTGTACTTATTGTAGTGCTCTCGATCACACTGTCGAAGAATGTACACAACTAATCGTGAAATGGAAAGCTAAGAATGAACCACAACTTCAACCGAACCATAATGCAAATCATACTCGAAATCAAAATCCTAGACCAAACGTGGGAAAGATATCAGCTTAACTAAGGACTCAGCTAATACATGTTGGTGTAGTAATGAGAGGACGTGCTATGGTAGGGGACAATAGACCAACTCTAAATGTTTGGCCTACAACCTGAAAGAAAGTCCAATTTTATGTAGAAATAGAGAAAGAAACCTTCTTCAAAGTGAAAGTCGCCTTAATCAAGGACAATGGTAAGTTACCTATTTACGAGATGCATCCAAGTTTTGATTCAACAAACTCACCAAGGTTGAAAAGAAAGGTTAGTACTTTGAACAAATTTCTATAGAGTTGTCTAACATTAGAAAAAGATAAATATGCATTAGCAGAGATAGCAATCCTTTTGTATCGAAAGGAATAAGGATGACAAGATCACCTAGTCAATTCCTTGCAAACGAAGAAAACAAGAAGAGAAATGAGAATGAATGTCCAAATCGGCAAATATGATGTAGATTCAGTCAGTTTGGATCTAGGATCATATGTGAATATCCTAACCAAGAAGACGTGGTAAGTGATGGGGAAGCCACTGCTAGTCTAGCCCCTTGTACAACTTCATCTAGAAAATCAGGCTAAGGTTTCTCCAATTAGATGCGTAGCCTGTCTATCTGTCATAGTGGAAGGATTGAAGACATCTGCAGACTTCGGCATTATTGAAATAGTCGATGACACCAACCCATACCCCGTGCTATTGGGAATTGGTTGGGTGATGGAAAACTTAAAGGTTATCAATTTCAAAAAAAGGATAATGACATTCGAGATTTGTGATACAAGATTCATTGCTCCATTAGATCCTCTCAAAGGGAAATGATATGATGAACCAATAAAAGACGAAGTCGCAGGAGGATGGGATAATGCCTATAATATCTCTGAAAACTATATCAATCTCACTATTGATGGAGAGTTAGGATGGCGAAGCATCAACTCAGCATCTTCAGACTCAAACGAAGCACTATAGAATTGACAAAACCGGTTACACGAAGTATCACTCAGGAAGTGTTCATGCATCACTCATTCACTGAGATAGGTAGCAACATAAGTACTCAATATTATGAGATACGAAGGACTACCTAACTTGGAAACTTTTATTAGTGAATTTGAATATAGAGTATCTAAACCACAACACTTGTTGGACCTGGAAGAGGAACTGAATGCTACTCCTACAATATGGTGGGCTACACACAAGGAAGCGATAGGGGATTGGTAGATATGTCGATTATTGATGGAAATTCGATTCAAGGAGGACTAATGCTATCAAGTAAAGAAATACGATGGAAAATTATCCAAGAACGCATATGATAACATTCCAAACAACATGGTGACTAAGGCCAAAAGAAGAATGCATTCACAAATTCATTCATATGCTGGAAGAAATTCCATTGAGATGGTATGTTTCTGTAAAGCTACGAAGGGAAACAACAACATGGGAAGAACTGACTGTCAGCTTCAGTCATACTTTTAGTTTCATGAATGAAAATCCATTTATCCATAGTGCACTATAGGACATCCGTGACAAAGTATTGGAGATATCCCAAGATGAGCTCCTAGTGGGATCATAATGGACACTCACACTGCATATGATGATGGAATGTTACAACATGTTGGGAGCAAAATCAATGAAGGATTTCATAGTTGCAATGATAGCAAGGTTCCTTTTTGATAATTTGGTTACCCGATTTGGATGTACTAAGATATTGATGAGCGATCAAGGAGCTCACTTCGTCAATCAAACAACTAGTACGATGACTGAAGAGTTCCAGATACATCACAAGAAGAGTACTCCATATCACCCACAAGAAAATGGTGTGGTAGAGGTGTTCAACAAGATATTGAAAAATGCACTTACTAATGTATGCGATACGAATCATGACAACTGGGGTCTGAAAATCCCCGCAATATTATGGGCCTACAGAACAACATGTAAAATATTGTTGGGAAATAGGGCAGACCCGGGTTTAAATCTTTAGTGTCGCACCAACAAAAAGACCCACAGTGTTGGCCCTTTCGGCAACAACCTGCGCGCAGGTTGCAGTCTCACCCGAAACAGCTATGGGGTGCCGCAGAATCAGGTTTCTGCAAGCCGAGAGGGGAATTACTGTACCTTAGCCTTTAACAATAATTATTAATCAATACTATAAAAGCTTTACCATTCATTCACATACAACTTCGCAGATAAATAAACAGTCGTTACTTGCTCAACCCACTACAGGGAATTCACAGTGAAGCTAAATATTAACAGCGATCTTAACTTATCAGATGTATACAGTTATTAATGCATAAAAGACAACAGAAACACAGCAGCACAAGAAACCACAACACCGGACATAACGTGGTTCACCCCCAGTGTAGGGGTTACGTCCACAAACTGCGGTCTATTCAACTTGCTACAAATCCATAGTTTGATCTGCGCACTCAGCTGTAGATCCCTTCAATCCTTAAAAATCTGCGCACACAGCAGCAGGCCCCTGCGCACTCAGCTGCAGGTCTTTCCTCAATATTCCTTACAAAATCCCTTTGCGCACACAGCTGCAGAGGTCGTCCACGCACATAGTTGGGACTTAGCGTTTCCTTATAATCTCAGCCTTAGCTTCGTCTTAACCTTTCTTTACATCAAAAAAACATAACCTATCTTCTTTGCACAAGCGCTTATTTATACTGCACGATTTTACAAAACCATGGTCTTAAACCATGGGCACCCCGAACCCTAAACCCTGGATTTCAACCAAGGGTTTATTACAAACAAAAGTAGTTTTAATCCTTCGACACCCCTAAGACTATTTTGACCCATAGTTCCGCTTACAAAGTTTCTGCTTAACCGCGGGGTTACCTAATCATGGCGCATGCGTCCCAACAGGCCCCTAAGACTCACTAGTGGCCCGTCCCGGGACACCTTCAATTTCGTGGATGGTAGACTTCTGCTGTCGAAGCATATTGTACTGCTTACTGAGGCTCTGTGTTCTGCAACCGGCTACCTACTTGTGCCCTTTTCAGAAGTTTTGCTGATGAAGACCAACACGATCCACCTGCAACACCATCCTTCTCTTCAATTGCGGATGTCTGACCATCCACAACTTTGGGGTCCCCTGGGATTGTGTGTCCCACTGCAGAAGGAATATAGCTGCCATGGTTCTGGTACACTGCACGATTTCATGGCGGGATTCCCCAGGGACTTTCTGCGAGGCCTCATGCCATTTGTTGCTCTACGTTAGAGCAAACTCCTATCTGCCTTTGCAATTTTAGAGCAAACTACTGCCTGCTGATGTACTCAGCTAAGTAGGGCTGTGCTGCCGGAGTACTCAGAAGCTGCTGCAAACCTCTGTCCCTTACTTCTCGTACTAACTCCTGAACGTTACAGTCGTTTGACATGGTTTGGACTAAATATCTCACAGATGTGCTCAAGACAGAGGCACAGGTCAAGATGGCTTCTTATAGAATCCCGAGGCATAATTGGTCATCATGGTGTAGTAATGACGCAAAATCTGATGAAGTTCCAGAAATCTTCTCCGCACAGTGCCGGATTTGCCCAAAATCTCATTATGACAAGTAATGAAAGCAGCGCTCGTGCCAGCGCCGCCGAATGCAGTATGTCCCATCCGTCACATATTGGACTGCGACACACCTTGATAACCCTCGACTTCGACACCATCTGACCCTGCGACCTACAACCAACCTGAAGCTCTGCATCCTTTAGACAAAACAGACTGCGATACTTTATAAGGCTACGAGCATCTTCGCTTATTTTCCTGGTGTTACCTCCTATCCTGAGTATCTGGCCTGTCCATATACTTTTTTAAGCAGCTCCCATTTATCATAGAGGGAAAGAGTTCACCATTTAACTTAGCTAACTGAACTGCGCCCCCATCAGTAACTTTCTGTACTACATACGGGCCTTTCCAATGTGTCTTAAGCTTTCCTGGGAACTTCGTGAATTTGCTGTCATAAAGGAGCACAAGATCACCTTGCTGAAAATGTTTCTTCTTAATGTGTCTGTCATGCCATGCTTTTTCTCGGGCTTTCTGCACCTGTTGTTGGAAACCTGCGACAAATCTATCCTCTTCAAGTTCTAATATCTGTTTCAGTCTCTCTGTGATTATGGCTGGGTCAGCCATGTTGGTGAAAGCAGATATCCGGAGGCTGGGAACAATGTATTCCATGGGCATGACAGATTCTTTCCCATAAACTAGTCGAAAGGGTGTATGGCCTGTCAAATTTTTGCAAGTAGTTCTGTAATCCCATAGCACTGCGGGAATGCGAAGATCCCAATCATTCCTGTTAGCGTTACAAACCTTTGTCAAGGCATGCTCAAGGATTTTGTTAAAAGATTCGACAGTCCCGTTTGCTTGTGGGTGATATGCAGTACTCTTTTGATGATACACATGAAATTCTTCAGTCAATACTTCAATAGTCCTGTTCAAGAAATGTGACCCTTGATCACTCATAAGAACTTTGGGGCACCCAAATCTAGATAAGATGTTGTCGAAGATGAACTTCGCAGCAGTAGCAGCACTACAGGTCTTGACTGGTTGAGCTTCGGCCCAATGGGTAAGATAATCAGTTGCTGTAATGATGTATCTGGCTCCTGAATGTTTCGCAGGGGGGTTTATAGGACCAACAAAGTCAATGGCCCATTTGTCAAAGGCCTGTAATGTGACTTGCGGAACTAGAGGCATTTCATCCCTCCTAGATGGCTTACCTGTCCTCTGGAAGATGTCGCAGCTATGGCAATATTCTCTTGCATCTTTGTGGAGTGTAGGCCACCATAAACCAGCTGTCAAAATCTTCTGCGCTGTAGCTTTGCCTGCATAGTGACCTCTTGGGGCACCAGAGTGTGCTTCAGCCAATACTAGAGGTTTTTCGTGTTCCAAAACACATCTGCGCAGTATCTCATCTGATCCCATTTTATACAGCTGTCCTGCGATTAAAGTGAAGTCCACAGCTCGAACCACTAACTGCTTCTTCTGCTGTGTGGTCATCTCTGGAGGGGGAATACCTATGGAAAAATACTGAACAATATCCTAGAAATAGTCATCAACTATGTGGATAGCAAATAACTGTGCATCGGGGAGGCCTGCATCCAAATTGGTAGGTTCTTCGCCGGACTCGAGCCTCGACAAGTGGTCAGGTCTTAGGTTAAGTCTTCCAGGCTTAACAATGATCTCAAAATCATATTCTTGGAATAGGATTAACCATCTGCATATTCTTCCACCTAGCACAGGTTTGTTAACCAAATACTTCAACGCAGAATGGTCAGTAAACATCTTAAAGTGAGATCCTAGCAGATAATGTCGAAATTTTTGTAATGCATATACCATAGCAAGACCTTCGCGTTCTGTTGTAGTATAATTTTTCTCGGCTGTAGACAATTTTCTGCTAGCAAAAGAGATAGGGTGATCGATATTACCTTCACCTGGCTGAGCAAGAACAGTACCTAAAGCAATAGAGGATGCATCAACATGCACATGAAACTCCTTGTTCCAATCAGGGAATACTAAGATAGGAGCATTGACCATTTTTTCTTTCAGAATGTCGAGGCTTGCTTGGCATTCTGGGGTCCATTCGAACTTAATATCTTTCTTTAGCTGTCTTTCCATTGGGGCGGTAATCTTGGCATATCCTTGGATAAATTTCCTGTAATAACCGGTGTGACCCAGCGTTGTGCGAAGTTGTTTAACAGACTTCGGAGGTGGCAGGTTCACAATAGTAGTGATCTTCGCAAGGTCCATCATCAATCCCTGCTTACATACCACATGACCAAGTAAAATGCCAAAGGGTGCATAGAAAATGCACTTTTTTAAATTCAAGGAGATTTGGTGCTGTCTGCATTTGTCCAACATAAGTCTCAAACTAGTTAGATGGTCTTTTACGAGCCCAAAAATAGTCCAGTCATCGAAGTAAACTTCTAAGAATTTATGGATGTATTCTTTAAACGCGGAGATGACCACTTGAGAAAATATGGCAGGTGCATTTTTCAACCCGAAGGGCATGACAGTATATTGGAAGGATCCCATTTCGGTAGCAAAAGTTGTCTTATGTCGGTCTTCTGGAGCAATTTGGATCTGATGGTAGCCAGAAAAGCCATCTGTAAACAAGTATACTTCTTGGCCTCCGACATTGTCGAACACTTCATCTGTAAAGGGAGTGGGGAAAGGGTCATGTAGACAGGAATCATTGAGTTTCCTTAGATCGAAACAGATTCGGATTTCACCCTTAGTTTTCTTCTCCTGAACGACCATAGGGCTGACCCACTCAGATTCTTCAACAGGTTTGATTATTCCGGCAGCCAACATCTTATCCAACTCTAATTTAACCTTTTCCTTGTATTTTGGATTCAATCTATAAGGGCGCTGCTTCACAGGCTTCGCATCAGGCTTCAGCGGGATCTTCATTACACCGATATCACCTAGGATACCTTTCATTTCAGAGAACTTTGTCAGAAAAAGATCTTGGTATTCATGGAGAAGTTGAGTTACCTTGCTTACCATCTCATCATCCCAATAATCGCCAATGGTAGCAAGCTTAGTCTGTTCATCGGAACCAATATTAACTGTGCGCATATTCAGGGGCTGCGTTACTTCGGGAACTTTGACTACCGGTCCATGCACGTCGCAGTATCCTTCTGACTCAGGGACATCGAGACAGCGTGGGTCCTCCTCCTCGTCGACTGTGAAGTTATAACATTCGACTGCGAGGGCTTCTTGGGTGGCCCAGTCGGGCCAGTTTTCTGTCACTGCTGGTTCGTTAAATACCTTAGTATGGATGATCTTGATAGCTGCGTCTAGGGCTGGACAGACATCATTAGTAGAGAAAGTATTGATAAAGCTATGAGCAAGACAGTCCCAACTTACAGTATCTTGGCGAAGTTCGGCCTCCGCGTACCAATTCTTCGCTAGTGGTCCCATCATGTGCACGAATCTATGTACCCACTCATGCTGAGGTACATACTTCCATGTCTCGTAGCATTTTCTTAAGTGATCCTGAGGGAAAGTTTTTCCCTCAAACTTGCTTTGCGTCTTTGCCGACTGGTCTGAGAATCTCAGGCGAAGGAGCTTCTGACAGGCTTCCCAGGTAGGGATCTGCTTCTTATGGCTCGTCCACCATCTGAATGCTGTGGCTCTGAATGCAGAGTCTAGGGCCTCCATTTTCTGTGGGTCAGGTATCTGATCCGAGAATTGAACAATAAATGGTGTAGGATCTGTCGAACCATCATATACAGGTATAGTTCTGAGTTGTGAGTTGATCCATCTGAGAGATTTGGTAGGGCAGTCATTGCGGCCCCTATGGTTCTCAGATAATCAGTGTGGCCCATTTTCTAAGTCATCGTCAGAGTCCTTCATACAGGAGCTACCAGACTCCCATCCTGTGCCCAGAGGATCCTCATATCCTTCTGCCTGCGTAGTCATAGTAGAGATGGGTTCCGCATCCGCTTGATCCTCATGTCGGAGAGGTTTTGTGTACCGTGCCCCTTGTGAAGGATCCAGGGGCAGGATGACCCTGAAGTATTTCCCTTCGAAGACCATCTGTCTCTTCTTGAGGTTGATGACTGCATCATTTTCCATTGCCCATTCAATTCCTAGCAGAGCCGGGTAAGGGTTGCTATCATCAATGATCTCAATTACTTCGAAGTCCGCGAAGGTGCTGACCCCGTCAATATCTATTTGGAGATCCAGGAATCTTCCTAAAGGTATAATATTTTACTGGTTAGCTAGCCTCAATTGTATAGGAGACCAGGCAAGGGTAGGTTTCCCCATTTGTTACCAGGTTTGTTTGGTTAACACATTTACATCGGACCCTAAGTCCAGAATAACATCGGTCATATCATATGCTCCTATCTGAGCATTCAATCGCATTTCCCTGCCGGTCCTGCTGAATCGATGAACAGTTTTGTCCCGACCACAGCTCTGTAGAGACTCGCAGGAAGCAATGATGTTCTGCAGCTCATTCAGAGCATCTTGATTTCTTAAAAGTTTAAGGCAATTTTGTAAAAAGGTAGACAATATACTTACTTTATCCATCGAAGCTTCGCGGGGCGGGGACTGAGGCTGCACAGGTGCACTGGGTGGGCAAGGGCCAGCAAAGTCTTTCTTGGCTTCCAGGAATGTCTCTTTCTCTCTGAAGATATCAAATGCAAGTACTTTCTCAGGGGCCTTCCGAACTAGGGCTTTGTAGGTCGGTTTGGCGTATGTTGAATGTGTGTCGTAAGTCCACTTCTTGTAATGACATTAATGGCTGCAGTAGGGCGGGGCTCAATAGAGATCATCTTAAGGTTCTGAGTAGGAGTGGTCTGTCGTGCCTGAATCTTAGCTATCAATTGGGGGCATTGCTCAATCACATGATCCACTGCGCGGCAATACCGGCATGTCGTAGTGGGGTTCCGACAGTCGCGAGCCAAATGCCCAGCTTGGTTACAATTGTAACACACGAATTGGTTTTGGCCTCGGTCGGCCATGCCACCATGGCCTCCAGAAGTACCGCGTCCCGGGGCACCCCCTTGGTAACCATAACTATCGTGACTTGGACCTTCCGTGTGCACCCGGTAAGCATCATAGGTGCGACACTCTTCCTCATTATGACCTACAGATTTGCAAAAGTTACAGTAGGAATTCTTAGTTCCCTATCCATACCTTTACAGTAGGTAACAGTTCTCAGGTCGGTGTTGACCTGTCATTCTGCAGAGCTCACAATAGAGAACCTGTGGTGGAAAGGGGTTCAGCGCACCTGTCTGCAAGTACTTGTTTACCAGAGGACACCGTTCCTTGTCGTGACCTTCGGTCCGACACTGCGTACACCAAATCTCTTCGCGATCAGGTTTTCCCTTTTTCATCTCATGAAGTTCTAGGGCCATCGCAGCTAGCTGCGCTTGGATTTGAGCAATGCCAGAGTCCTCTCCGACAGGGGCATTTTCCAACTTCATTGCGATTTCCAGGGCCTCTTGTTGGTCGGAAACCTTCTGTTGCATAAGTGGGGTTCTGATATGTGGTAACAGTGCTGCAATAAACCATTCCTTGTGCTGCGCAGGACTAATAGTAAAGCTCACTTGGTCCAGGAGAACTTTGAATCTCTGATCAAAGTCCCACACTGATTCGCCACGTCGCTGTTGAATTTCCTTGAGTTCCGTGATGCTCTGCGACTCCAATTTAGGCTTTTTAAATTCTTTGATTATAGCTGCCTTGATCTCACCTAAGGTAGGGCTCTGAGTGCTGGAGAATTTCATGAACCATGTCAGAGCCCGTTCTCGAAAGGAAGTAATGAGCTGCGCGGCTCTCACATCTGGATCTGTAATTTTCTTCGCGTTCCATACGGCTTCGCAGAGAAACCAGAACTGTTCAGGGTCCTCTGATCCCGTGCCTTTAAAATTGGGGAGTTTAATGTCATCAACGAGGTGGTCCATCGAGTTTCTGGGGGGATTGGGAGGGGGGCAGGCGGTCAATGGGGGGGAAGTTACGGGAGCAGGCTGGCCTGTGGCCGGAATGCTCGGGCCTAGTTGACTCTCAGACTGCGATGGAATGTCAGGGGTAGCGGAGCGGCAATGTGGGGTGACTGGAGGGTTTTATTCGAACTCTGATGCTTCAGGGTTTACAGGGGTGGACGCGGTAGCCAGACCCAAGGGAGAGGGTTCAAAACCTCTCTTATACCTTTTTCCATTTCGCAGCAACCCACTTTGCTCGTCGAAAGGAGTGTCACTTGCAAACATATGTTAGCACGACTAACTAATAGTCCGATTCGAACAGCAATATATCTTTTTCAGCCAATATTATTTTAATCCTTAAGCTTAAAAATTGAAAAACTTACCGCGGGGCCCTTTAGAGAACTGTCGTTCGGCTTCGCTGAAGCTTCCACGCGGGAACCCCTCGAGCTTGGAAGTTCGTCCTGCTTACTGTTAACCTAGACAACCACTGGTGCAACACTATGTGGATACTACCAAAGAAATTTTCATAAGTATCACGAAAACATACCTTTGTAAAAATTCACGTTCTCTTGCTGCGCAGCTTTCAGACCGACCTCAGCAAATCAAGCACTGATTTCCTTCACCAAGGGCCGTCAGGACATAGCCCTTGAGGTATAATGTAAGCCCCTCTTGAGCAGGTACTAAGTTCAACCAGCAACGGAACCAATTTGTTGGGCAATAGGGCAGACCCGGGTTTAAATCTTTAGTGTCGCACCAACAAAAAGACCCACAGTGTTGGCCCTTTCGGCAACAACCTGCGCGCAGGTTGCAGTCTCACCCGAAACAGCTATGGGGTGCCGCAGAATCAGGTTTCTGCAAGCCGAGAGGGGAATTACTGTACCTTAACCTTTAACAATAATTATTAATCAATACTATAAAAGCTTTACCATTCATTCACATACAACTTCGCAGATAAATAAACAGTCGTTACTTGCTCAACCCACTACAGGGAATTCACAGCGAAGCTAAATATTAACAGCGATCTTAACTTATCAGATGTATACAGTTATTAATGCACAAAAGACAACAGAAACACAGCAGCACAAGAAACCACAACACCGGATATAACGTGGTTCACCCCCAGTGTAGGGGTTACGTCCACAAACTGTGGTCTATTCAACTTGCTACAAAATCCACAGTTTGATCTGCGCACTCAGCTGCAGATCCCTTCAATCCTTAAAAATCCACGCACACAGCAGCAGGCCCCTGCGCACTCAACTGTAGGTCTTTCCTCAATCTTCCTTACAAAATCCCTCTGCGCACACAGCTGCAGAGGTCGTCCACGCACACAGCTAGGACTTAACCTTTCCTTACAATCTCATCCTTAGCTTCGTCTTAACCTTTCTTTACATCAAAAAACCTAACCTATCTTCTTTGAACAAGCGCTTATTTATACTGCGCGATTTTACAAAACCATGGTCTTAAACCATGGGCACCCCGAACCCTAAACCCTAGATTTCAACCAAGGGTTTATTACAAACAAAAGTAGTTTTAATCCTCCGACACCCCTAAGACTGTTTTGACCCATAGTTCCGCTTACAAAGTTTCTGCTTAACCGCGGGGTTACCTAATCATGGTGCATGCGTCCCAACAAATATTGACATGGAAGACACCATTCAAGTTGGTGTATGGACAAGAAGCGGTAATGCCAATGGAATATATTGTCTCTAGTCTATGCATAGCAGCCATAACAGGAATGAGCAATGAAAGAGCAATCGAGGAAATACTGACACAATTAGTATTCCTTGAGGAGGAGCACTTCATCATAGGATTTCATTGGAAAGTGGAAAAGGATCCACAAAAGACATGGCATGATCTCCATGTTAAGACAAATAATTTCCAGCACGGAGAGATGGTTCATAAGCAATAGAGAAAACTATTTCCAACTTAAGGACATAGACACTCAAGTTACATAGCTACTGTAGACACTCACTAATGCAGTGCTCGAGACGAGGATACCGCAAGAAGAAGCATTGCAAAGGGTGTTTGAGGTTGACATGGGAACTAGAGTGCAACTAGTACAGATCCTGCCACATGCGATCACTATGGGGGATGAGGATATCGATGCTACGCTACAAGGGAACCACTTTATTTTCCTCGACCTAAACTTTCTTCTGATGTCTACAGTGACTAGACTTCAAATCACCTCTAGTGAAGAAATGAGAGACCGTGAAGCATCAGTCCATGATCAACTAGTTCGCTCCAAGCAGTATGAGGAAAGCGTTGAAGAGGAAATTCAACAACTAAAAGCGGAAAATGATCATGAATGAAAATACCAAGGTATTCGAGGATAGGAATAGACTGGAGAGGGAATTCTCCATGGCCTATAAAGAAGTACCGAAAGTCAATATAGAATTATTTTCGAAAGCAAAAGTTTTGTGACTTGGGAAAGTTTTCATGGAATAGAGGAAGGAAAACAAGGAGTTTCAGGCTAGAGAGGTACCCAACACACTACCATAGCACTTAGAAGGAAGGAGAAGAGAAATATAATATGTTGCAATAGATATTGCGAACTTATAGAAGGTATTGTAGATGAGCACAGAGGAAATAACCAAGTTTTGGAGAATCTTAGTACAAGACGAGCAGTTGCACCAACTGGCGGTGCAACTTGCCGAGGAAGAAGTGCAACTGACAGCATTGAGGAGATCACTCAAAATGATGCCCCCACTTGCACAGGTGACCAAGGAAACTGAGATAAAAGAGTTGCAGCAACACGTTAACAAAGCACATATAAGACACCAGTAGAGGACAACACACTTGGATGAACTGTAGGGTACAGTAGAGTGATTGGTGCTCAAGGCCATGGATGAAATCACAAAGACTAAGGTAGAGTTGATAAAAGTGCAACTCATAAGTGAAGAGCATCCAAAAAAATAGGAACTGGAAGAGTGTGTAGCACTTAGGGAAAATTTCAAGGAAGTCATTGAACAAGTTAGAGCATAATGAACGCACGGGTTGCTTCCAACTAAGGTGGCTTGAGGATGAGCCACAATTTTATGTTGGGGGCCTGTTGGCAACAGGTTGGAGCACACAAAGTTTTCTACCTCCATCGATAGGAAGGATTTCGACAAAGATAAAATTCAACCATGGTAGAGGAAGAAACTAGAAAACTAGGATATTTTGGTTGAGTTAGTTAGATATTGGTCAAGTGGACCATTTTGTAATAGCCTAGTGAGCCTATAAGTAGAATTAGGATTATAAATCGAAGGGTCATCTTTTGTCTTAGAATCAATCAACTGAGAAATGATTTTGGTCTTTTTCGGTTCATTTATGGTATGGTGTTATGAAGAATTTGTCTTGTGAAGAAAATTTGATTGGCGTTTTGATCCTGTGTGTTATAATGTCTTGTCTCTGTGGAGTGTGTTGTATTTGACGATGTTTAAAATGTGATTTATATGTTGATAAACTATTTTTTTTCATTATTGGGTTAAATATGCAATGGATCAAATAAGTTGATGAATGGATATGCTAAATATATATTTTCCCTTTAACTGTGAATGATGCGGAGTATCGCAGTACTTATCAATTTAATGTATGTTGATGTTTTTGTCGATCTAAATAAGGGTTAATATGATTACAAATAATGATGATAAGTAGATCTGGTTAATAGTGTGATCATGAACATGGATTTATGGGTAATGTTATGATTGGGTAAAAGATAGTGTGAGGTCCTCTTCCCACAATGGAAACTTGGTTCCTGCAGCCTTCCCTTAGACATCTTGACTAAGATTACATCTCCTTCACAAGTGTTGTTGGAAAGGGTAAATCATTTCCAGGCCTATGTTTAGGAAATCTGTGTAAGTAGTCGTTGACAACAGTGTGAAGTGAACCCATGTCGACAGATTTTTGTCAACATTCTCTATATATTTTTGCAATGGAACAAATGAAGTTATAGTGTATACGTCTGTTGGCAGGAAACACCCTTCGGAGCATTTTCTAACAAAAATAATTTGAAGATTGATAATGTTCAAGCAATATTGATTCTTTTGTCTGGATAAAAAAAACTCATCATTGATTCGGACTAGTTGAACATTAGTAACAACAAAAATTCAACTCTTATGATCTTAATTCTTCATTTCTGTCAATCATCAGAAGGATTATAATTACAGAAGATTAGTAGCTCCTATTTTTCCACTCATCACTCATGTTTGATTAAAATCAAATGAATGTATTAGTTATTAATTCAAACTATGTACTGCATGATGTGATAACTGTTATTTCTTATTCATGTGGAAAATTTCGTAAGGCTTCATCACTTCTGAATTATTTATCTTATCTTAGTTGTCAAAAGTTTTAAGGTGAATTTAATGTGAATCTTCATGAACCCTACTATACTATATGCTCATCACTTATTTCAAATTCATATTTTTGAAATAGGTTGGTATTAGAGTTTGTGATGAAGGTCTAAAGTCACTTTCTAGGTTTTCGACATTGGTTTGGTCACATTATCAAATTATTCTCTGATCAGTTTTTACCTTTAGCCTAAGATATTAATTATATGCGAAGGTGATTATATTTTTATGATTGAATTCGATAAATGAAGAATTAAGGTTTTGGAAATTATTGAGTCATGTGTTAAAAAATGATGAATTAACCTCCATTATTACCACATTATGAAATCACAATGAATGATAGAGTAATGGTGGAACTAAGGTTTTGGTAGTCGTGTCATTTGATGGTTACTATCTATCAATCCTGAATCATGCAAACATCACTTGCAATAACTCGCCTGTGTGACTCTCCTACGGCTCATTATGTTCTGGTAAGTTGTCTTCGAAACCTCTTGTCTCTACCAATTCACGTTATGATGGACTTACAGGAAGGTTTTCAAGGTTTTAATAAAATAGGGTATATCATATTTTTGCTGGTAATTCCTATACCATTGATAAAATGATTGCATCATGTAATCTGTGTTTCAAAAACCCTATAGGTTCATGTATCTGCTGCCATGGCTCCAATGTCTAGGTTCGAACTTATTGGTGACGAATACCTGTATGCTGCTCTCGAGTGTCGAGAGATCGTGTCGAGGTATGGATGGTTGGAGTTCCTTTGGAAATTTTCTGGTTTTAATATGGCAGTTTCTAACGTATTTGCAGAGTCGTTTGATGGGGTTCATGCACAAGTGGGAGACATTGAAGTCAGACTTTCTGAGAAATTCATTTCTCGAGCAATTTGCTTGCCACAAACTAGTGAGAAGTGGTATAAAGGAAAACATATTAAGAATGACCAGTGGAAAGGGTTTCTTACCCCTGCTCATCGACAAACTAAGTTCAAATTCAGCTTCCCATCCAGGTTATTAATGAAGAAATGGAGGTATCTTTTGGAGATAGTCATCAGGTATGTAACTTGCGAGGGTAGGTTGTCTTAGACGCAATTTTATCACCTTCGGCTATTGTTGATATTTAAGGGTTACCCTGTCAATATGCCCTTTTTATTTTTGAATAGTTTACATAAAATAGCATCCACTTATCAGTCTAATGTTGGTGAAAAAAATAGGAGTTTATTCCACCATGGGTTAATTAATATTCTTGTGTCCAGTTGGTTGGAAGAACTAGGTCAGACCTGGGATTCTTTCCTTGTGAGAAATAAGTTTTGGGTTAACGAGGAATGGCCCAAACATAGGCCTAAGGTTCAACGTAGGAAGGTAAACAATGAAGAGGTTGAGCTTGAAGTCGAGGACTCTGGTTCTCAGGATGATTTGGGGGATGAAGGGTTTCAGCCTGATCAAACCTTAAGTCTGGATGATGTAAAAATTGAGGCAGAAACTAGTGTTGAAACTCCTGCAAATAATTTTCAAGGTCGATCAAGGAAAATATCAACTTCTATAACTTGTCAAGACAAGATTTCTTCTCATACATAGGTTAATATGAAGCAAACAAAGGCTGAAAATCAGACTAGCAATGCTATGAGCAAACCGGCTATACGAAGAACCACATGCAGTATGACAGCCGCTCTACTTGCCAGGAGGAATTTGAGTGTTAGGGATGTCTCAATTATTGAGGTGAGTGATTCTTCAGATGTTCAACTGAATCCAACTCCCATAGGCCCCTCTGTGTTAGATCTTAAATATGTTTCTATCTCTGCAGAAAAGGTGTTTGACAGTCAGTAAGTAAATCATGAGGGTAGCCAAGAAATTGACAGAAAGCCTCACTTAACTGAAGAAACCTGAGTAAACTTGAAAAGAGCGTCAAAAGAACAAATTGATCCAAATCCTCATGCCCAATTGATTTCTTCCCCGTAAACATATTTAAAAGAAGCACAAGTTATTCAAACAATTGCCCTGGAAGAAATTAAAGCTTTAAAAGCTGAATTGATCACCTGGGTTGAGAAATGGGATGTGTTAAGAGGAAAGAATTTGAAATGCAAAGAAATGATGAAAAGGATTTTGTTAAAGAATCAAATATTGAAAAGATAGAATAGGATTAACAGGACCATGGCTATTAGGTTCAGGGCTAAATTGAATGAAGCTAGGAGAAGTGTACCCATTTGATTCTCAGTTGAGTCGGCCTTAAAAACCTGATATTTTTTTTTTCCAGTGACTTCTAAATTTTGTCTTTTGTATCTTACATTATGCCTACAGAGGGTTTTGGATAGATTCTTACAGGTTAGTGATGTTTTGGGTTCATCAGTTTCAGTTTAGTACATGGTCTAAATGATTAAATTGAGATATCTACATAATTAAAATTCTGCATATATCTCACTCATGCTTAATTGATCATCATTAAATTTTGCTAAAAAAACTTTTTGTTAATATGTATAGGTGTCAAAGAAACTGTTGGGATAAAACTAGATGTTGGTCCGCCTTCGTGTCTTTTGATTGTACGTGGCTACTCAATGAAGAATGTTTGGGACTTACAACTGATTTAATGCTTAGTAATTACTTTGTTCCTATTTCTAAGCTTTTGTTGGCATGGATTACCCAGTATGGTGTTACTATGATTGGGAGAGTATAATGCTGGAATTTCTCCAGTAAGTTAAAACTCTGGGCATATCTTTCTTTTCGAATGATTTTGTAACAACGTGCCTATGAAGCCAGTCATCGTTACACCTTATTCGTATATGATTGGGATCTTTCCTAAGAAATAGGATTTCTAGTTAGTCAGTTGTAGTCTTTTATTTTCCTTTATAAGCAACTTCTGAAATGAAGCAAAGGGTTGGAATCCTGGAACTTGTGATGAAAAAATATAATACAACACTTAATATTATTTTGTTTTATTTGTGTTCCTTTAGAACTATTTCTGAGGATTACTATGTTTTACAGACATACGGAAGACATTATCTAGGTCTATCAGTTATTATCATGCTATCTTAATATTGTTTTCCTGTGTTCAATTTCCTTTTCATATGTATGTATCTTTATATTATATGTGAAATTTTTTTTGTTAATGGATTCTGAAGAAAGCACTTAGTGTTGAAGTATGGATAATTAATTGTCATATAGAAAAGTAAATGAACTTCTTCATGTTCCTTTTCTTTAGTTGATAATGACATGATTTCATACAAAGTACTAACTGTGTAAGTTGAACTTATTCATTTCAGCGTTAGTACTTGGGTGTAATTTCTTTTATGCTTCAATACTATGTTAAATTTATTTCGATTATGAGTTTTGTTTCATTTTCAAATTGATTTATGATAAAATATTATTTTATTGTAAGTTGATTTAGATCTGTATCTACTGAGAATAGGCTTTCCTAACATTGCAGGATCATAGATCAAATTTTCAAATAAAACTTGTTATCTGATTATTAATTCCAGCTCCCATTTTTGGGATAGTCATATTGCATCTTAGGTCATTATAGATCGAGATTAGGAGCTACTATTATTTGTTTTTTTAGTTTAAGATATTTATTAGCATTAGTTAGTTATTTTAATTAGATCTTTAGTTGATTTGAGTGAAGATTTGATTAAATAGAACTTACCATATACATCCCAAGAGACTGTCTACCTTGAGAGCATATTTTACAGGAAGCAGGGCCTTTAACCTGTGAAAAACAGTTATACCAAACACATACAAGATTGCAGTAAGTCGAGTGTGTGGGCTGTTTTTCAGTAGTTGGCCACAATACCCTATAGGTTGCATTTCCCGGCCAATAAATGGTGCTAGAAGGAGGGCCTGAGCTAAAATCTTAATGGCTGATCGATCGCATAATGCTCCTACCAGTGATCAACCAAATTCCTCCCTCATAAGTTTTGGAACATTGTCTACCCCGGTCTCTACACCACAACTTGAAACTGTAAATACTCCGTTCCTAGATATAGTTAGGACTATTATTGAAAGGGACCCTAATGTCTCACCAGTTTCCCCTGAACAGATAAGTCAAACTTTAGAGGAATCACATAGAATCTTAACCAGAGCATATTCTCGCCAAACAGGGATTCCGCCAATTAACTTTGGATTACCAAGCAGAACTAATTTCCAAACATTGGCAGTAACTGAGTTAGCTGTTGATTCAGTTGGAGAAGAACCTCTTGAATCATTAGTAGGGACTCTTGATTATCACCTTAGTAATCTATTAATAGGAGTATCTAGTCATAACACTTCTCGACGATTGTTATCTGTAGGTGGATCTGATCTACCTCCTTTGCCTCCTAAATCACCACCAGATAGTCCTCGTGACCATAACAACGAGTCTTCATTAGACTCAGAACCCGATCTAGACATGGGTGACCGTAATCAGGGTAACCCTAATGCCGATAGACCATGGTTATGAAGCGGTGCTGTTGCTGTACCCAGACTACAACATAACTTACCCAAACACCCTGATAAACTGCTACCTAAGTTTGACCCAGATGATAAGGGCTTAGCTGATAATCACATTGACAAGTTCATCTTGGCCGTTCAGACTATGAATGTTTAGCATGAGGATGTGGTATGTCGACTATTCCCTTTAACTTTCAAAGGAAAGGCGCAGTTTGGTATTTTTCCCTGACACAAGGATCCATAACAAGCTGGAGTGATTTTAATCAAGCATTCCTGAAGAAGTTTGGTGAAGATAAAACTCCTTCTAGGTTAGCACTAGAATTGGCTAGGATTAAGATGGAGAGCAAAGAAAGGATAAAGGATTTCAATTAGCATTTTCTTACTCTTCTGAATAAGATACAAGTGGCCTCCCAACCTCCAGAAGACATCATAATCAAGAATTATGCTTCAGCCTTACCTAAATACCTGGGTATGTTTGTAAAACAAGCCAGTAAAATCACTTTAGTTTAAACCTTTGATGAAGCAATAAAGGTTGAGAAAAATCCATTGACGTTCGAGCTAGAAAATAATGGAAAGGTTGATGGTTCTATTCGTAAATGCAACGAAACTACTTCTAGAATTAACACAGATAAAAAAGATGCCCCTACTTTTGATGTAGAGAAATTACAACAAGCAATTAAGTCTCTTAAAAACGAAGTGGTGATATTGAAAAGGAACAACATTGAGGGTACTTCAAACAGAGGAAATTTCAAGACCCCATACTGGATATTTACATTCTCAAATGCTAGGCAAAATACTCCCCCTGACATATCAACTAATGAGGAATTTTTTAATACTATAAGGGCTGTTTATGCCTTACCGGATGCCTCAACCGATCAGGAGTCAGATGATGATCATGAATCTGATCAGCCTGAAATCGAAGAGGAAACTTCTAAAGATCCTCTTCCGCTTAATTTCCATTTTTGGGATAGTTCAGTCAAAGAAGGAAAGTCTAGTGACCATTCTATATTTGTAAACCAGCACACCCATAACACCAGAAGTAAAGGGCCTATAGATCCGCAACCATCATCAGCACCTAAGAATAGTCGTCAAACTTCAAATCAACAGCCTGTCACTCAAGGTATAGACCTACAATATGACATCATATAATATCTTAAGAAACAGAGGGCTAATATTAGCATGTTTGATCTATTGAAAATTTATCCCATGCCCGATGGTTCGATACTTTCTAATTTAACAAATTCATTAACCATTAAAGAAAAGAATCAACCCTCTGTACCTTCAATTAATAACCTTGATCCTACAACTAGTAAAATGGCAGTAGGCTATAATAGTAATGTCAAAATAGCTGCTGATAAAGATTCACTTATAGGTAAGAACTCCAAATCTACAACTCCACCTTTTCTGCTAATGTTTGAAATTTTCAACCGGAATGTTCATAACTGTATGATAGATTTCAGAGCTTTGTCAAACATCATGCCTTACTCAGTTTGTAAGAAGCTGAATGCCAAGCCCACTCCTTGTGAAATCCAAATCAGAAAATTAGATCAATCCAAGGTAAAAATTATAGGAGAATTAAAAGGAGTAATGATTAGGATGGCTACCAATCCATAGATCTTCCAGGTTATTGACGTAGTGGTAGCAGACATACCAGATGTCTATGGGCTATTTTTAAGTCGTGACTGGTCTCAAGCCTTAAAAGGATATTTTTCAACTGATTGGTCACATTTATGGTTGCCTAAAAATGGGCATCCAAATCAGATCAAAATTGACAGAGAAAGGTACATGAAACACACGGTGATTGAAATAAATGATCCTAATGAACCAGTTCTTTTCAGTGATTCTATTTTAGGAAACTATGTGTATGATTCTGATTTAGGGAGTTTTCCTGCACTTATAACTACATTTACCAATTCTGTAAATAAATCAGAAATTATGCATTGTGATTTTTAAGAAGCTGCCCCTAGTTTGGTAAATAATGTGAATATTGTAAATGATGTAAATAGTCTTGTTGATAAGCCTTGGCATCTATATTTTGATGGATCCCGATCAAATGAAGGTGCGGGTGTAGGTTGCATGCTCCTAGACCCTGCAGGAAACAAATTCATGCTGTCTTGTAGACTTGAATTTATTTGCACAAACAACACGGCTGAATATGAAGCCCTTATACAAAGACTCAAGAAGGCAGTAGATTTAAAAGTTAAAGTTCTAATTGCATTTGGCGATTTTGAAATAATTGTTAGGCAAGTCCGTAATTCCATTCACTGTCTATCTAATCACCTGTAAAGTTATCAAAGGGAGGTATGGAATCTGATTTCAGCACTTGATGCTTTTAATATTGAATCCATTCCTCGTTTTCAAAATCAAGAAGCTGATTTGTTAGCAAACGTAGCTTCACGACTTATTCCTGCTGAAAATTTTTCCCCTAATGCTTTTTCTATCGAATTATTATTTAGACCGTCCATTCCAGATAATATCACTAATTGGTGGGTCTTTAATGATGATTCACAGATTATTTCTTTCTGAATGGGGGAAGATGCTTTTAAAGAATCAGCGATCCATGAAATTACACATGATGAGGATCTACATAATTTTTCGGTAATTCACCCACCTTGTCCCATTGATAAGTCTTTTGAACAGGTAAATTCAATCCCTATGTCAGTTCTTAGGCTCAAAAATTTTTATGATTTGTATGATAAATTCAAGGGAGTTCCTAATTGCATGACAAACAGGTCGAACATGCATTATGAAACCATTAATTTAGGCACAGAATCGAATCTTCAAAATATCAACTTAGGATCAAACTGCACTTCAAATGAAAAATTGCCCTTCTTGAAGCTGTTTAGTGAATTCAAAAACGTGTTTGCATGGTCTTATGACGATCTGAAAACTTTTGACACCCAGATCATACAACATGTGATCCCCATGAAGCCTCAGTCAAAACTATTATAATAGAATTTAAGGAAAATGCACCCTACCCTGAAACCAACAGTAAAGAAAGAATTGAATAAACTACTTACTGCTAGAATCATATTTCCTATATGCCATACGCAATGGGTGGCTAACCTTGTTCTCGTTAGGAAGAAGAATGGAGATATTTGTCTATGTGTGGATTTCTGAAACCTAAACCGATCATCCGAAAAGGATAACTACCATGTTTCTCCCATGGAGAAAATCCTTCAAAAGGTGTCAGGTGCTTAGATGTTGTCTTTATTAGATGGTTTCTTTGGGTACAACCAAGTTCTTGTTTCCCCTACAGATCAGTTGAAAACCACTTTTAGGACACCCTGGGGAACCTATGCCTACAGGAAGATGCCTTTCAGTTTGATAAACGCTGGGGCTACATTCCAAAGAGTTATGGATGCTGCTTTCAGAGGTTTGATAAACCATTATGTCATTGTCTATTTGGACGACGTTACTGTATTTTCAAAAAACAGGACTGATCACATCTCACAATTACGAAAAGTGCTTGAACGCTGCAAGAAATTTGGTATTTCCCTGAACCCCAAAAAGTCAATATTTGCAGTAACTGAGGGGATTTTGCTAGGGTTTGTAATGTCAAAAGAAGGGATCATGATTGATCCAAAGAGAATAGAAGCCATAGCTGAGGCACCCACACTTATGAGTCCTGACTTTAGGAAAGACTTTATTCTCTATACTTCTGCATCTGACATATCTTATGTAGTTGTTCTTACTCAGAAGAATCAGCAGGAGGATGAAGTACCTATATCCTTCATGAGCTCAAATTTAAAGGGAGCTGAAATAAATTATCACGAAGTGGATAAACAAGCTTTTGTTGTGTTAAAAGCAATAAAACATTTCTGCCCTTATCTTCTTAAGTCCAAAACCAAGGTAATTGTTCCATTTAGTGCTGTAAGAAATTTATTGGTACAAAAGGACCTTGGAGGAAAAAGAGCACATTGGATGGCTGCTCTTCAGGAATACGATCTAGATATTAAACCCTCTCAGGTGATACGAGGTTTGGGGTTGTGTAAGTTGGCTACTGAATCAGCACATCTCCCTGTTCACCAGAGTGACATGCCTTTAGATGACGTTTTACTGCAGAAAGAAATCTGTTTTATCCCAGATCCTGTTAGCTCATGGTATACTGACATTCGCATCTACCTTGAAACTGGCATCGCCCCAGATCATTTATATCCAAAAAAGAAAAGAGCAGTGAGATTAAAATCAACACCCTATCAATTGGTAAATAATGTACTTTTCAGGAAGAATGCAGATGGAGTTCTACTTTGTTGTCTAGAGAAGGAAGAAACTGATTTAGTTTTAACACAACTACATGATGGACCCACTAGTGGCCACTTTAGTGGTGATACTACTGCTCATAAAATTCTGAGGGCAGGCTATTTTTGTCCAACTCTGTTTAAAGATGCTCATGCTTTCGTTAGAAGGTGTCAGGATTGTCAGACCGCAGCTGGCAAAGTTAAAAAACCAGCTTTTCTGTTGCAACCTATGATGGTAGACAGGCATTTTCAACAATGGGGAATTGATATCATTGGACCAATAAATCCATCCTCATCCCTTCATCATAAGTATATTATAACTACTACCAATTATTTTACTCGATGGTCTGAAGCTGAACCCCTGTGAGTGGTTAATACGAATCAAGTATTACATTTCCTTGGAGCTAATATAATCACCAGATTTGGAGTGCCTGAAACTCTTGTATTTGATAATGCATCTTATTTTTATTCTGGATAATTGACTGAATTTGCTCTCGAAAAGGGAATTAGGATTAGATATTCAGCAAACTACTATCCACAAGGCAATGGCCTTGCTAAATCCACAAATAAGAATTTGCTGAAAATTTTGAAAAGATCCATAGCTGAAAATCACAAGAACTGGCATACTGTCCTGCATCAAGCTTTGTGGGCTGATAGGGTCACTCCAAAATCATCTATTGGTAATTCTCCCTTCTTTTTGGTATATGGAGTAGATGCTATTCTTCCTCCAAACCTGTTTTTACCTTCCTTACAACTTGCACGAGCTGTACAAGAGATTGAATGTTCAGCCATAGAAGAAAGAATTAATCTACTATTGAAGTTGGAAGAAGAAAGAGAAAATGTCAAGAAACGCTTTGCAAAACACCAGCAAATTATTAAGGCATGGTTCAATTGTGGCTTGTCCTCGAATCGAGAATTGCAAGTAGATGATCTAGTTTTGAGATGGGACAAAGCACATGATGATAAAGGGGAACATACCAAATTTCAATGTCTTTGGTTAGGTCTATCTGTTATAGCAAAAAAGCTTGGTCCAAATACCTTCCGTTTAAAGACTTTACAAGGACAGCTCAATACCCTTCTAGTAAATGGGCATGCCCTTAAAAAGTACTTTCAATAATTGGACATCATCAAATCTTTCCATTGTATATTTCCATCTATGTAGATTTCTGTACATAAGATTGCAGTTTATGTTGATTTTTGGTTGGAATTTTCAATCTTACATTTACTAATTATTTTCGTTATTATCATCATCATAATGCTTATTCACAATTCTAGGTGATAGTTTATGAAAATAACCCAACTCTTTAGATCATTTACTGTACATAAGTCTGTGTTCTGCCTCTGTGCATATTCATTTTTTTAACACATTTCCTTTATTCAATCACAAGATTCAACATGAAGCATTTTGCATGAACTTAGAACTTGATGATTGAAATGCATATCAAACTGTAGTCATTTATGATGACAGGGGGTATCGGATCTCTAATAAATTATTTGTTTCCATATTTGTGGCAATTTAAGCCTCCTCAATTTTGCTCTCAGTAGTCCTTGATTGTTTTCTTTGAGTGTCTTCTTACAGATCAAGTACTTTTGGTAATTTATTTACTGATTTCAATAGATGTCTACTAAGCTCGAAAACTTGTTGAAGATATCTGGTTATCTCTAAGCACTCTTGAGTAGTCTGTTGTTTCCTTCCCCCCATTTTTGGGAATACATTTGATCATTCAACTAGGACAATACTCTTAATATTAGGTGAATATGAAAAGTATTATCAGAAGACAGGAGGTCTCATCACGAGCCTTCCTGCTTATGATCATAAATTCTATTGGAATGACATTGTCAAATTTTGGTTACCAAGCCAATGACAGTGACTCTCAGTCTAATAATGGAGAGACAGGAAGTCTCATCATGAGCTAGCCTGATCAGTTTCTGGTAGGGTTGGTGAATAAGGCTATGTATTTGGTCACCAAGCTAAGATAGTGTCTCTGATTAATTCTTTTCATGTTTTCCTCTGTGGATATGATTTGTCTATATACTAACAAAGAAAAGAAAAGAAGAAAAAGAAAAAAAAGAAAAAAAAAGGAAAGGAGTATTCTCTGATGTGTTTCTTTAATTTGGGGGAAAACCAACTGATATTCTTGAGAAGCCATATCTATACGGGTATTGGTTAACTTGTTTTTGACCTTATGGATCTCCATTGAAATTAAGTCATCTTGCTTTTTCCTGAGTTTGATTAGGATCAAAACACTCAGATGACAGTCATAGGGTTGTTATAGAAATATGTTGAGGTCCAGTCACATGTTCAGACTGTTTTGAATTTGAGTCACTTAGGCAGAGATTCAATATTTAATGGCATTATTTGTGATTATCTGAAGTTTGCATGGTGTTTTCTTACAGAGATAATTGGTTCAGTCCTAGCATGCCACCAATTGTTGGCAGGAAACACCCTTCGGAGCATTTTTTAATACAAATAATTTGAAGATTGATAATGTTCAAGCAATATCGATTCTTTTGTCTAGATAAAAAAAAATCATCATTGATATCTTAGGAGTGCCCTAAGAATCTTTGATTCTTAAGGCACTCCTGACAGAAACTTACTTGACTAATCAATTCGGACTGGTTGAACATTAGTAACAACAAAAATTCGACTCTTATGATCTTAATTCTTCATTTCTATCAATCATCAAAAGGATTATAGTTACAGAAGATTAGTAGCTCCTATTTTTCCACTCATCACTCATGTTTGATTAAATTCAAATGAATGTATTAGTTATTTATTCAAACTATGTACCGCATGATGTGATAACTGTTATTTCTGATTCATGTGGAAAATTTGGTAAAGCTTCATCACTTCTGAATTATTTATCTTATCTTAGTTGTCAAAACTTTTAAGGTGAATTTAATGTGAATCTTCATGAACCCCACTATACTATATGCTCATCACTTATTTCAAATTCATATTTTTGAAATAGGTTGGTATTAGAGTTTGTGATGAAGGTCTAAAGTCACTTTCTAGGTTTTCGACATTGGTTTGGTCACATTATCAAATTATTCTCTGATCAGTTTTTACCTTTAGCCTAAGATATTAATTATATGCTAAGGTGATTATATTTTTATGATTGAATTCGATAAATGAAGAATTAAGGTTTTGGAAATTATTGAGTCATGTGTTAAAAAATGATGAATTAACCTCCATTATTACCACGTTATGAAATTGTTGGCTTGCTTGGGTAGACCCAGGTTTACTATAATCAACCAACAACACCCCTAGCTCACCGGCCCTTTCGGCGATAGACTGCGAAGCGACCTGAAGTCTCACCCGAGGTGATTCTAATGGGTTGGCCAAGGACTCAAGCGTATTGGACCAGGTTCTGTGGCAGTCCTACTTGCGACTCGCAACCCTTCTAGCTGTGAGGTCTCTTCCTCTGCGCGTCGCGTGACCTTCTGCTCGCGTCGCGTGATCTCCTCGTCTCGCAGCTCTTCTAGCCTCGAGGTATACCTTTATACCGCCGTGCGGTCCTTCTCTATGTCGCACACTTTCCCTGAGTCACGATATCTCCCACCCTTACCGCATCACCACGCACCGTGTGACACGCAGCTCCTGCCCAACACTAAGTCCTCAACCTATGGTATCGTGCACCGCAGCTCCTCTGCCGGTGCGGTATCACCTCTCTGTGATATCCTACCTCCGCGGTTTAGTGCACTTAGCGTTGCTCGTGTCGATGTGCAAGACTCAACATACAAGGCTAATCAATACTGCAACTAGTGACTGTTTTACGCAAAGCATAAATGAACCACATACAACATGCCAAAGACTGTGATTTATGCTTTTCCTTCTATATTACTGTAAACTGATTAACACATTCATTCATTAAACTGTAACCAAAATCCATGAAATGACTGTGTAATGCATAAATAAACATAGCAAATAATCCAATCACATAACACATGATTTTAACATGGTTCACCTCCAGGATGGAAGTTACGTCCACAAAACTGTGTTTTCTTATAGCTCAGGGGAAGGTAAAACACAGTTCTGCTGCACCGCATATGCAGCTCAAGATCTTCTCTCTTAGATCTTCTTTCTATCTGTATTGCTCTCCTACAATATACTCTTCCCTCTCTGTCGATCCCTGCGGATCATTACATGCATACTTTATAAGCCAGCTACTGGTTACAATAAGATTGCTACCGCTAATAATAGAACTAGAGCTCGGCTTTTACAATAGTCTAATGGTCTGCAAAACACTACTACGACTGAATGACTCAACTAACTGACCAACTAACCAACCCTTTTACAATACAAAATATATCCTTTTATAGGCATCCTGAAGGTCTTGCCATTACAACACTGTGGGCCTGTCCCAACAGTAACCCAAAACCCTAACTAGTGACAGTCGGCCATATCTGTACTTGAGGTAGCCGCTTTTCGTCACACCACAGCTCTCTGCAGTCTTCCATGCTTCCCGTGGCACTGATCATGGGTACTATGCACCGCTTCTCTTTTCTTTCCTTCGTATTCAATGCTTCAACCTCGTTGCTCCTTCTCCTTTATGAGGGTCGCTGAGCCCTCCTGTCTTCTGTCGCTGCCTTTAATGCAGTGGGTGAGCTCTCTCTTCTCGGCCGCTCAGGTACCGTTTCCTTTCTTGACTTCTCTATCTAAAAAGTCATGGTTTTTGGCTCTGTTCTCCAGCTGGAAACGTGCTATGGCATCGTAGCTCTGTCTTATATTCTTTCTACCAAAACTTATCTCTCTGCTAAACTAGCAGCTTCTTCTGTAGCTGTGGGACCCTGCTCCAACAGAAATCACAATGAATGATAGAGTAATGGTGGAACTAAGGTTTTTGTAGTCATGTCATTTGACGGTTGCTATCTGTCAATCCTGAATCATGCAAACATCACTTGCAATAACTCGCCTGTGTGACTCTCCTACGGCTCATTGTGTTCTGGTAAGTTGTCTTCGAAACCTCTTGTCTCTGCCAATTCACGTTATGATGGACTTAAAGGAAGGTTTTCATGGTTTTAATAAAATAGGGTATTTCAAAGTTTTGCTGGTAATGCCTATACTGTTGATAAAATGATTGCATCCTATAATCTATGTTTCAAAAACCCTAGAGGTTCGTGTATCCGCTACGATGGATCCAGTGTCTAGGTTCGAACTTATTGGTGACGAATACATGTATGCTACTCCAGAGTGTCGAGAGATCGTGTCGAGGTATGGATGGTTGGAGTTCCTTTGGAAATTTTTTGGTTTTAATATGACAGTTTCTAAGTCATTCATAGAGTCGTTTAATGGGGTTCATGCACAAGTGGGAGACATTGAAGTCAGACTGTCTAAGAAATTCATTTCTTGAGCAATTTGCTTGCCACAAACTGGTGAGAAGTGGTATAAAGGAAAACATATTAAGAATGACCAGTGGAAAGGGTTTCTTACCCCTGTTGATCGATAAACTAAGATCAAATCCGGCTTCCCATCCCTGTTATTAATAAATAAATGGAGGTCTCTTTCGGAGCTAATCATCAGGTATGTAACTTGCGAGGGTAGGATGTCTTAAACGCAATTTTATCACCTTCGGTTGTTGTTGATATTTAAGGGTTACCCTGTCAATATGCCTTTTTTATTTTTGAACAGTTTACATAAAATGGCATCCACTTATCAGTCTAATGTTGGTGAAAAAAATAGGAGTTTATTCCACCATGGGTTAATTAAGATTCTTGTGTCCAGTCGGTTGGAAGAACTAAGTCAGACCCGGGATTCTTTCCTTGTGAGAAATAGGTTTGGGGTTAACGAGGAATGGCCCAAACAGAGGCCTAAGGTTCGAATTAGGTGGATGAACAATGAAGAGGCTGAGCTTGAATTCGAGGACTTTGGTTCTCAGGATGATTTGGGGGATGAAGGGTTTCAGCCTAATCAAACCCTAAGTCTGGATGATGTAAAAATTGAGGTGGAAACTAGTGTTGAAACTCCTGCAAATAATTTTCAAGGTCAAGGAAGGAAACCCTCAACTCCTATAACCTGTCAAGACAAGAGTTCTTCTCATACATAGGTTAAAATGAAGCAAACAAAGGCTGAAAATTAGACTAGCAGTGCTATGAGCAAACCGGCTATACGAAGAACCACACGCAGTATGACAGTCGCTTTGCTTGCCAGGAGGAATTTGAGTGTTGGGGATGTCTCAGTTATTGAGCTGAGTGATTCTTTAGACGTTCAACCGAATCCAACTCCCATAGGCCCCTCTATGTTAGATCTTAAATATGTTTCTATCTCTGCAGACAAGGTGGTTGACAGTCAGCAAGTCAATCATGAGGGTAGCCAAGAAATTGACAAAAAGCCTCACTTAATTGAAGAAACCCGAGAAAACTTGAAAGTAGAGTCAAAAGACCAAACTGATCCAAATCCTCATGCCCAATTGATTTCTTCCCTGCAAACAGATTTAAAAGAAGCACAAGTTATTCAAACAATTTCCCTGGAAGAAATTAAAGCTTTAAAAGATGAATTGATCACTTGGGTTGAGAAATGGGATGTGTTAAGAGGAAAAAAGCTGAAATGCAAAGAAATGATGAAAAGGCTTTTGTTAAAGAATCAAATATTGACAAGACAGAATAGGATTAATAGGACCATGGCTGTCAGGTTCAGGGCTAAATTGAATGAAGCTAGGAGAAGTGTACGCATTCGATTCTCAGTTGAGTCGGCCTTAAAAACCCGATATTTTTTTTTCCAGTGACTTCTAATTTTTTTCTTTTGTATCTTACATTATGCCTATAGAGTTTTTTGGATAGATTCTTACATGTTAGTGATGTGTTGGGTTCATCAGTTTCGGTTCAATTCATGGTCTAAATGATTAAATTGAGATATCTACAGAATTAAAATTCTGTAGATATCTTACTCATGCTTAATTGATCATCATTAAATTTTGCTAAAACAACTTTTTGTTAATATGTACAGGTGTCAAAGAAACCATTGGGATAAAACTAGATGCTCGTCTGCCTTCGTGTCTTTTGCTTGTATGTGGCTACTCAATGAAGAATGTTCGGGACTTACAACTGATTTAATGCTCAGTAATTACTTTGTTCCTATTTCTAAGCTTCTGTTGGCATGGATTACCCAGTATGGTGTTACTATGATTGGGAGAGTATAACGCTGGAATTTCTCCAGTAATTTAAAACTCTGGGCATATCTTTATTTTCGGATGATTTTGTAACAACGTGCCTATGAAGCTAGTCATCGTTACACCTTATTCGTATATGATTGGGATCTTTCCTAAGAAATAGGATTTCTAGTTAGTCAGTTGTAGTCTTTTATTTTCCTTTATAAGCAACTTCTGAAATGAAGCAAAGGGTTGGAATCCTAGAACTTGTGATGAACAAATATAATACAACACTTAATATTATTCTGTTTTATTTGTGTTCCTTTAGAACTATTTCTGAGGATTACTATGTTTTACAGACATACTGAAGACAATAGCTAGGTCTATCAGTTATTATCATGCTATCTTAATATTGTTTTCCTATGTTGAATTTCCTTTCCATATGTATGTATCTTTATATTATATGTGAAAACACTTTTGTTAATGGATTCTGAACAAAGTACTTAGTGTTGAAGTATGGATAATTAATTGTCATATAGAAAAGTAAATGAACTTCTTCATGTTCCTTTTCTTCAGTTGATAATGACATGATTTCAGACAAAGTACTAACTATGTAAGTTGAACTTATTCATTTCAGCGTTAGTACTTGGGTGTAATTTATTTTATGCTTCAATACTATGTTAAATTTATTTTGATTATGAGTTTTGTTTCATTTTCAAATTGATTTATGATAAAATATTATTTTACTGTAAGTTGATCTAGATCTGTATTTGCTGAGAATAGGCCTTCCTAACATTGCAAGATCATAAATCAAATTTTCAAATAAAACTTGTTATCTGATTATTAATTCCAGCTCCCATTTTTGGGATAGTCATATTGCATCTTAGGTCATTATAGTTCAAGATTAGGAGCTACTATTATTTGTTGTTTTAGTTTAAGATATTTATTAGTAATAGTTAGTCATTTTAATTAGATATTTAGTTGATTTGAGTGAAGATTTGATTAAATAGAACTTACCATATACATCCCAAGAGACTCTCTACCTTGAGAGCATTTTTACAGGAAGTAGGGCCTTTAAATTGTGAAAAACAGTTATACCAAACACATACAAGATTGCAGTAAGTCAAGTGTGTGGGCTATTTTTCAGTAGTTGTCCACAATACCCTATAGGTCACATTTCCTGGCCAAAAAATGGCGCTAGAAGGAGGGCCTGAGCTGAAAGCTTAATGGCTGATCGATCGCATAATGCTCCTATTGTGATCAACCAACTTCCTCCCTCATAAGTTTTGGACCATTGTCTACCCCGGTCTTTACACCACAACCTGAAACTGTAAATACTATGTTCCTAGATACAGTTAGGACTATTATTGAAAGTGACCCTAATGTCTCACCAGTTTCCCTTGAACAGATAAGTCAAACTTTAGAGGAATCACGTAGAATCTTAACCAGAGCATATTCTCACCAAACAGGGATTCCCCCAATTAACTTTGGATTACCAAGCAGAACTAATTTCCAAACATTGGCAGTAACTGAGTTAGCTGCTAATTCGGTTGGAGAAGAACCTCTTGAATCATTAGTAGGGACTCTTGATTATCACCTTAGTAATCTATTAATAGGAGTAGCTAGTCATAAAACTTCTCGACGATTGTTATCTGTAGGTGGATCTGATCTACCTCCTTCACCTCCTAAATCACCACTAGATAGTCCTCGTGACTATAACAATGAGTCTTCATCGGACTCAGAACCTGATCCAGACATGGGTGACCGTAATCAAGGTAACCCTAATGCTGATAGACCATGGTTACGATGCGGTGTTGTTGCTATACCCGGACTACAGCATAACTTCCCCAAACACCCTGATAAACTGCTACCTAAGTTTGACCCAGATGATAAGGGCTTAGCTGATAATCACATTGATAAGTTCATCTTGGTTGTTCAGACTATGAATGTACAGCATGAGGATGTGGTATGTTGACTATTCCCTTTAAATTTCGAAGGAAAGGCTGCAGTTTGGTATTTTTCCCTGACACAAGGATCCATAACAAGCTGGAGTGATTTTAGTCAAGCATTCCTAAACAAGTTTGGTGAAGATAAAATTCCTGTTGTGTTAGCACTAGAATTGGCTAGGATTAATATGGAGAGCAAAGAAAGGATAAAGGATTTCAATCAACATTTTCTTACTCTTCTGAATAAGATACCAGTGGTCTCCCAACCTCCAGAAGACATCATAATCAAGAATTATGCTTCAACCTTACCTAAATACCTAGGTATGTTTGTAAAACAAGCCAGTAAAATCACTTTAGCTTAAACCTTTGATGAAGCAATAAAGGTTGAGAAAAAATCATTGATGTTCGAGCCAGAAAATAATGGAAAGGTTGATGGTTCTCTTCGTAAATAGAATGAAACTACTTCTAGAATTAACATAGATAAAAAATATGCCCCTGCTTTTCATGTAGAGAAATTACAACAAGCAATTATGTCTCTTACAAATGAAGTGGTGATATTGAAAAGGAACAACATGGAGGGTACTTCAAACAGAGGAAATTTCAAGACCCCATACCGGTCGTTTACATTCTCAAACGCTAGGAAAAATACTCCCCCTGACATATCAACTAATGAGGAAGTTTTTAATACAATAAGGGTTGTTTATGCCTTACCGGATTCCTCAACCGATCAGGAGTCAGATGATGATCATGAATCTGATCAGCCTGAAACCGAAGAGGAAACTTCTGAAGATCCTCTTCCGCTTAATTGCCATTTTTGGGATAGTTCAGTCAAAGAAGGAGAGTCTAGTGACCATTCTGTATTTGTAAACTAGCACACCCATAACACCAGAAGTAAAGGGCCTGTAGATCTGTAACCATCATCAGCACCTAAGATCAGTCCCCCGCTTCTTATCTCTACAAACAATCAATAGTAGACACAAGAAAATGAGGAAGTGAATTAGGAAGAAATTAGAAGGAACATGGGGTACCATCCACATGGAATCATGACTAAGTGTTATGCATGGATTATAAAGGAAAACTTGTATACAAAATACTCTCCTATCACAATAGTTGCACAAGGATGTGGAAAATGGTAAGTTGGGGAGTGATGATGGCTCCTATCTTTGGTTACAACATCCATCATTCCTTTGGTCGAAAAAAGCATCCTAAATCCAAACTATGGGGATAATACACATACAATAAGACAGGTAAGGAACCTAGTTTTGATTATATGTAGATTTATATAATATTTATTTTGTTGATTAATTGTTTTCCTTTTCCTATGATTAATGTGCCAAAATGATACTAATAAATCTGGTGATCTAGGGGAGTATGAAGGAATCATGTTCCATCTTACTTTATCCATGACTCAACATCCAGAAGGAGCGTCATTTTTTACTAAGTTCCAAATTATTTGAAGATAGCAGGAAGATGGTGGATAAACAGTATCGGTTTTGTTACAACTACCTTTGAATAAAGAATAATATCCAATAATTAACTTGTGGTCGCTAATGAGTGAAGCGATCCCAGTTGACCAACATCTCTTGTTCCAGTATTTAAGACACAAGTATAATATTCGAAGCAACTTGAATATTTACCACTTGAAGGCCTAATCTCCGAGTCTGCATAACACACATATGCTAATACTTATCTTAAGAAATCTCACCAATATGGTCAACGTCAGTTACATGAAGATATTTTTCATAGATTAGATGTAGCAGATAGAATAGATATACATTTTGATATTTAAACCCAAGGAGAGAAACTAGAGAGGCTAGTGCTCATTTTTGTTATGAACTTAGTTCTAATTATAGTTTGAAGAAAATTCCAAGTCGCAATGTTAAAAAAATATTTTTAATACAAATGAAGAACTTTGTTTCTCAGCTTATTAAGTAATCTTTATACATGTATCACCTTGGATCAGGGCCCATCCATACGTGATTGTAGGAATCTATGTGTTAGAATATATTTGATGTTTAAGTATGAATGATTAGTAGAACATAGCATAGTGCAAATTTACTACACATCAGGGCCCATCCTTACGTGATTGCAGGAATCTATGTGTTAGAATATATTTGATGTTTAAGTATGAATGATTAGTAGAACATAGCATAGCACAAATTTACTACAGTTTGTAGGATATTTTCCTTATTTCAAAGAGAGTAGATTTAATGAATCATTCTTTCCAATTTTAACGCCTTTATCATTTCTTCAATTTAAGTCTTTTTATTTTCACATGAGATACCATTATGATCATTAGGAAAATAACAACATGGGATCAGTATATCAATGGTAGGGTAGATTGGGAAGCATTTCAAAAGGTTTGTTAAAAACTAGGTGAAGAGTTTCTTAAAACCTATCTCTGAAAAAAGCTACCAAAGGATATGTGCTTGACTGAATGATATAGATCCATGTTTCTTGCAACCCTTAGGACTTACATTGAATTTACTTTCCTTTATACAAACTGATTTAGATAGAATTGGATTAAATTTTGATACTACTAGGCATAGTTAATTTTCTTTGTAATTGCATACATTGTGCAGAACCTTCAAAAGTTTGTACGAATCCCTGGGTTTGACAATTAAAGTAGAAGGTCTATAAACATCATTATTGCTAATTTCTTGTCTCGGCAGGAAATTGTATTAATGATGATTGATTAGGCTCGTCACGATCCTTTAATGCATGTGATTAGTAGCACATAACTTCTCCGAGTGAAATTCATGCACATTTTTCAATTTATAAACCATGGTAGCCATTGGATAAAAGGTTGGCCCCAATTTTTTATTAGTTCTCCTTTTACAAGATTCACTAAGCGATCGAATACTTGGTTATTGCTTCTATGAATATGCACCAGGATAATTTTATTGGTGCCCCTCACAAGATAAAAATAATTTGAGATTGCAATGTTCTATCTATTCTATTCTTGAGTGATATGCCTTACCGGGTTTGTGAAATGATCAAAAGAGAATCTCCTAATAATGAAAAAAAAAATTGAGAGAGATGACGAAGTCCAAGCCCAAGAACAAAACATACCTTCCACCTAATTATTTGTGGCTTTTTCCAAGTCACGGGAGAACAATAAAAAGTTATTTATTTTGGGATCAAGAACGATCCTGCTCAGTCCTTCCACCCCAAGATTAAGTTGTATTTTTTTTTTAAATATGCTTTTATTCTTTCTTCTTTATAGGGTGTATGGGATTTTATTTTGCTCATGACTTGGAAGAATTATACAACAAGGAGATGGTTTTAGACTTCTGTTGCAATATCATAGTTTTGATATGGAATTTTGTAGTAGTTCTATGTGTAACCAAAATATCTAGCCTAGCCACACCTTTAGTATAAAAACAATGTATTTTCTTTTGAGAAAATAAAATAATGCAAGGAATTTTATAGGGGTGGTAGATATGGGGGTGCTTTACAACCTTCATTGAAATGAAGAACCCACCATTAGGCACCTTATCCAAAGAATTATTTATGCCATCAAAGAATGTAAAGAGCTAAATATATTTCATATTCTTCCTCAACTTAATACAAAATAAAAATTTGACCATGAACCAAACTTAATATGTTTTGTAAAACTATATATCTATAAGGTATTATTGAAGAATTTGTAGAGCTTAAAATATTTCATATTCTTCAACTTAATAAAAAAAAATTGGTCATCATGAAAACTTAATATATTTTGTTAAACTATATATCTGTAAGGTAATTAGTTAAGAATCTATATACTAGCTATACCATAAGAAAGAAGCACCTCAATAAATCTTAATTAGGCAGTGGGGTAGTAATGCCATAGAAATTTTGAATCTTGCAAGTAAACTTGACGGTTAGACCGCATCTTTTTCTTTTCTTTTTTTTTTCTAAAGAAATACAAACAACACCCCATCTAGTTGAAAAATAATTTAATCCAAGCAATTTGATAAAGGGGACCACAAATTTAGTAAAAAGATACAATTACTCTCCATTGAATCGAAAGTTGAAGCTCGATTGTTAGAATTTTTTTTTTTTTCACAAGAATGAGTAGGATTTATATATTAATTTACAAAATGAGGGTTTTCATCCATTACAGATCTCAAATTTCAAAAATGGTAGATAGGACATTTAACANTTTCACAAGAATGAGTAGGATTTATATATTAATTTACAAAATGAGGGTTTTCATCCATTACAGATCTCAAATTTCAAAAATGGTAGATAGGACATTTAACAAAGTATTCCTCCTGCTGCTCTAATCCTATTTCTATTGCATTGTTATTCGACAAAATTCTAACAGTTCTACTAGTACTCCTTTTGCATATGTATATTATAACAAACTGGTTTAAAGGTAAACAACAAGTTAAAAACATGGATATATTTACATCTCGGGCTAGGGGACCTATGAATTTTGTCATAGATCCTAGAAAGTCTCATATTAGCCATGGAAAACCTAGAATATATCTTCTATGTAACTATAGGCTTGAATATAGTTCATATAGATTCCTTCCTTAGGAATCCTTGAAGGCTGGTAACTTCAAGTATAGAATATATTTTCTGAAATAATGATATAGATACTTTTCCAACACTTTTTGGATATACTTTATAAAATATCAGTCACTTCACTTGATATTAAAAATGAAAGATAGATTGGAATGGAAAGCATGGTGATTTGAATGGTGATTTGGTGGTCATATGTAAATTGTTTTGAGAAATGAGAGACATTGGAATGGAATATATGGTGGTTTGAAGAATTAATCAAGTGTCTAGGTCTCACCTTTGGAATCAAAATTACTTTGTAGTTATGTGACCTATGAGGGTATGGTTTGAACGATACCTTACCAATCGCCTTATCTTTGAGCATTATTCCTGAAAAAACTCTCTTATATGATTTCTTTATGTAGCTCTCACTACCCTATACCCTTGAAGACATCCTCTTGCGAACTTGAATCATCCTATCCTAAAAGTTAGAAAACAATTGATTCATCACATTCAAAATATAACATGAAATGTCAACTAAATCAAAATCAATAATTTCATGGTAAAGGAGCTCAATTGTCCTCACTTTTAAGACCATTAAAAATTAAATTACAGTAACTATCCCCATTACCTACACAATCAACAACATTGATCTTGTATTTCCTATGCAATCAACACCATTGAATTAGTTGTCACACACTGCAATTAAACTTAATCCATTGATAGATTTTTTTGTGTTATCCACTATACATCAACTGACTCATATTATGCTGCAAATTCCATGTTTCAAAGTGATATGAACAAATTCATTAAATTATATTATCCAAAAATCATCGTTCAATATTAAAGATTTGTGAATTATAGTTTCATGTATAGCATGCATGTAAATCCAAATTATAATGTGAAATGAAAATATATATCAGCAATAAAAAGAAAATTAAGTCTAGAGTGGATACTATGACCAAAGAACCATGCTAAGTACCACATTAGTCGCTAACTTACTGCACCTATAAAAATGTATGAAGGATTATTGTAACAATTAAACATCAAATTGATGGTCTAATAGTTTGTATAATAGTTTGTATGTCTAGCACTTTTGATGTGAAAAAATTTCAACGACAAGTCAAATACGTCTTCGTACAGAGAAAATGTTCCATAGAATGTCAAATTCCAGGCCTAGGTTGAAGGACAACCTTAATCGTAATCATAATGTTTGTCCTGACAAATATGATTACTAGTTTATTTCTCAAATGTATTCATAAAGCTATGTTTTTAACATTATGTTCATATTTCATCTCTTTGGGGGAACACATTGTTCAACAATATCGAGATGGTGTACATGAATCCTATTCCAATTTATTATGTTTAAAATTATAGAATTTTGTTATTTGTAGGAAACAACCAGGCATTTCATAAAGTTTTAGGCTACGGATTAATTTCCTGATAAACATGAAAATTTGGATGAATTTATTTGTTGTATGGACATTAATGAAATCCTTTGAAAAATTATGGATCCCAAAATTAATATCCTTAGTCTTTGTTAAATGCACAACATTATGAGTCACTCTCTAAGTCAATCTTGTGCAGTCAAGATTGGGCCTCATGTGTTGAGTTAGAGATACTAAGTTGGACTCAATAACTTGGAGAAGATTATTAGGTTGAACCTACGAATGACTAACACTTTAGTTATAAAGGTTATTCCTCATGTGTTGAGGTGAATTATTTGATTTATCAAAGTGATGAGTTGTAAAGTCTTGTAGTAAAAGGCCCCGAACTTATGTGCATATCAAGTCATGATTCTCATATGGACCTCCAGTTGTAGTAGATACCTATGGGGTGGACCTCAGTTATAGAGGTAATTACTCTCATATAGACCTCTAGTTATAGTAGGTGTCGATAGGGTGGGCCTCTAGTTATAGAGGCGGGTTCTTTACATGTTAAAGCATCAAATGTTGTGTGATGTATTACTAACCATGGTCACTGGTTGCTATTAATTTTCCAATGATATTATCTACCTCTAGAGTGAATTAATTTAGCACATGATCATTTGGTCCGAAGTAATATAATATGATCATAGAATTAGGAAATTCTTTTGAGTATAATATGATATGATAGATGATTAAAGCTAACACATATTGACCATGCAATAAAGATTAAAAGATAAAGAGATAATGCATAGAAGAAAAGAGAATTCAAATTTCTCATGTGATGACTAAGTAAAATCGAATTTGAGAGATTCAATTAAAGCCACAAGGTATGCTTCAGTTAATTAAAGAAGTCACAGTCGTTACTCCAAAGTAAATCAATAAACATGATTAAGATAATAATGGTTAACTAAGTGTTAATAAGGAAGGAATAGTTAACTAAAGTATTTATACTTTAGTTAAACTAAAAGACAACATTTAAGTTAATCAAAAGATGACACTTCAATTATAAAGTGTTTTCATGACGACACCTGAGTTAAAGAATAACCACACTTAAGTTAGCATCCTAATTAAGTCATCATTCATTTAGTTAGATGGTGACTTCACTCCACAACCAATTAAGAATCAGTTAATTTCAAAGATCTAAGGCATGGAGCATATGTTATGCATGATGAAGAATCCAATGTACCATATTAAAGCTCCATGAAAGAAAGTTCATAGTTTTAGTGTATGTAGTGCACAATTCTCATCCATCCATTCACTATTGTATGCATGACAGTGATTTTGACTTGTTATTAATGTGTTGGGCACATGGAAAGTTCATACATTTGATATATGTTCTTTATTGCATCAATGTTCTCTATTATCTAGCACCTGGGGTGTCGAAATACAATGTGCTATTGTGTAAAAGACATTCTCTCCAATCTATCGTAATTATACTCTGAATGATTGTTTGTATTTTTTCCTCATTATTTTGAGGGTTTTCCTAGGGTACATCTTGTGTTGTGGATGAATGCTTTTGTGATTGAAAGTTCTATTGATTTGAGTTTTTAGTAAATATGCAATTAAAGTTTTAAAGTTTAAAAATCATCATATTTGCTCAAAAATTAACATGGTATCAAAGCATAGGGTGTGAAGGATATTAGATTTGTGCAGCAAACTAAAGCCTACATAGATCCTGAGGAGTTGAGAAAAAAATTTGAGATACATGGCATTGATCTTTGTTCGACTGGAATATAGTGTTGAGGGTACTTCCAATTTAAACACTTGGAAGGTGAGAGTCACTGAACATTCCTGAGGAACATGACCTAGATGGATACGTTTCCATAATGGTGGAGGAGCCTACAACCAATGCGGGGTGAGTCAATTTCAAGAAGAATCAAGCTAAAGCAAAAAGGATCATATATGACTCTGTTAAGGACAATTTGATGTTCATGGTCGCTCCATTGAAGAAAGCTAAGGAATGTTTTGATACACTGACAAAACTATATGAGAAGAAAACCCCAATAAAAAAGATGGATTTGAAGAATAAGCTCTGAAACCTAAACATGAAGAAGGAAAATTCTATGGCATCATTCTTCACCAAGCTCTCACATGTGAGAATTCAGCTTGTTAGTATTGGATTTTTAGGTAATTGAATATGGTATTCTCCAATACACAATCGATGGTCTCCCATCCTCATCGAAGACATTCTTGGATGTAGTAAATGGCCGAGAGGTACAACCTAACTTCAATAGGTTGTGGCATGTCTGCCTCCAAGATGAGGGGAAAATTCAAAGCAAGTCAGTGTGCACCAAGGAACAAAATGTTGTTCTTGTGTTAAGAATGAAGAAAGGGAGGAAACCATTCACTCCAAGGAAGTCTTCTCATTAAAAGAAGAAGGTATTCAACAAATAATTTTACAATTCAAAGGTTTGGTGCTACAATTGTCAAAGGAAGGGAAATTATGGAAGGGAGTACAAAGCAAAGAAGAATGGTAAAGAAAGGTTTCATGCTTCTACCGCAGTAGAATATGGAACTCCTCAAAAGAATGCACCCAAGGAAAATGGTACCTTGTCTCGACACTATCTAGAGCTATCATCACAAGTGAATAAACACGGTTTATTGACAGTGGTGCATCCAAGAACATGTCAAGATATAAGGGAACAATCTCTGACCTAAAGGATAAATGTAATATCTTCCCCTCAACACTAGTTTATATCTCTGACCTAGAGATATTTAAGGCCATCGACAAATTCCCCCCCCCCCCTCGCCCCCCCAACACTGGCTTATTAACTAGGTATCGAAGTGCAGAGTGATCGGTAAACATATTAAAGTGGCCTCCTAACAAGTAATGAAATTTTTGCAAAGAATAGACCATGGTGATACCGTCTCTTTCAGTGGTTGTATAATTCTTTTTTGTCATCGAAAACTTCCTACTAGAAAAAGAAATGGAGTAGTCTATGGAACCGTCACTAGGTTGGGATATGACAACTCCTAGTGCGACAAATGATGCATCAACATGAACATGGAACTCCTTTTTCGAGTTTGGGAAAACCAATATGGGTGCATAAATCATCTTCTCTTTTAACATGTCGAGCCTCTTTTGACAGTCCTCATTCCATTGAAACTTTACATTGTTCTTAAGTAGCTTCTCCATTGGAGAAATAATTTCATAATAACCTCTTCTGAACTTACAATAATACCCGGTATTTCCCTATGTATTCCACAAGTGACTTAACTAAAATAGGCGTTGGCAGATAAACTATGATTAAAATTTTAATAGGATCCATAAGTATTCCTTCCTTGCATACAACGTGCCCCAACAAAATACCAAAGGGTGCATAAAATATACGTTTCTTTCAATTTAGGGAGATCCAATATTGTTGACATCCTTTTAGCATGAGATGAAGGTTTTTGATGTGATCCTTGATAAGCCCATAGATTTTCCAATCATCGAAATAGACTTCCAAGAACTTGTGTATGAATTCATTAAATGTAGCAACAACAATTCTAGAAAATATGGCAAGTGCATTCTTAAGTCTGGAAGACATTACCGTGTATTGAAATCAACCCGACTCTATTGCAAATGTGGTCTTATGTCGATATTCTTTTTCTATACGAATCTGATCGTAACCTGAAAATCCATCAGTGAATGAATACATCTCTTGGCCACCCACACTTTCAAGCACTTCATCGGTAAAAGGAGTAGGGAATGGATCATGGAGGAAAGTGTCATTAAGCTTTCTAAGGTCGACACAATTACGTACTTCACCTATATTCTTATCCTAAAGAACCATAGGACTAATCCACTCAGATTATTCAATAGGCTCGATAATTTCGACATCCAACATCATGTCAAGCTCTGTTGTAACCTTCTCTTTGTACCACAAGTTTAATAGGTATGGTCGCTACTTTATTGGTTTTGCATCTGGATTTAAGGGGATATTCATCTCTCCTAGGTCACCCACTATACCTTTCATTTCAGAAAACTTTGTTGGGAATAAGTCTTGAAATTCATGTAGCATGAACGCACTTTTTTTCAAGTATTTCTTGTTTTTGGGGTAGTAGGGTCCGTCAAAAGTATGCCGAGTGGGTTCTTGTTGGATGCAGAATTTAATTTCGCATCCAACGAGATCTCCCGATCGAAATTTGAGTAAAAACACAGAGAGATATGTCGAAAATACGAACAAAAAAAATAGTTTTTTATGATACCTATCCCCAAATTTATATTAAAAAATTGTTTAAGATCTATACGGTATTTCAAATTTAAAAAAAATTCATTGGCTAACACATAATGACATGGAATTTGAATTATTGTTAAAAGACCCATTTTGAGTTGAAATTTCCTCTAATGAATCATGTATTTCCTTGTCTTTTGTACTTCGTACATTGTATAAGGAGGTTTCCCCCTCGAAGAGGCTTATTATTAATCTCGGTTCTTCATTATTAAGGCATGGATTACTGTCTTCTAGTTTATTTCTGCTCTTTTTATGCTTTTGTGGGGAATTTATTTCATAACATGTTCATGGTGATTGACCTAAGGGTATCTACTTAGGGATTGAAGATGTATTTTATCTCCTCCAACCAATGTCAAGGGATTCCCTACCAACACTATGTTCAAGTACTTGATACCCATCTTTAGTGCAAGAAAATTGAAAGGCACTCATATCTAACTCTTAGGGAAAAGACGCCCTAATGAGGGATTGTTTCGCCATATTTGTGGTTTCTTAATGGCATTTGAGCTCAAGAAGGCTTAATTAGATATTAATGGTCATGTTTACCTCCATGACCATGTGTCATATTCCATATCTATCTCAAATGCAAAAAAAACTAATCACAACACCTGTATCCCACTTAAAGGCCTTCAAGGCCTTCAAATAACCCCTACAAAGGACTCATGTCTTGGTTTGTGGACAAAATCAAGGCTCTTGATCTCAAGAGGATTCAAATATATATTTTGGAACTTTCTTTCCTTCCCAAGTCCATATGACCCATCCTCAGTAACAAAAATATCCTCACGAGATCCATATCAAACCTTAATTCCAAAAACTCCCTAGAGAATGTTTTCATTATGGATTCTAGGTGTTGTTCATGGTGAAAAAATTAAGCATAGAAAAAGACATTTGTGAAACAAGTCCCATTACTCTTCTCTTATGACCTTGTATATACCTCTACACACATTCCCAATGCACAATTAGCCTATTAATGCCACACATAAAACCCTTGGAGGTAAGTATCAATCAACAAAGATGTGGAGGTTTGAGGACTTCCCAACGGTGCTTGCTCCTCAAAATAATTGTTTAGGGGTTGAAGACAATGCTTCCCTTCCCCAACCACTTTAAAGAATTTGAGTATATATCTTCAACAATAGATTTTCATGTTGCCAAAAACTAAAACCCTCATTTTCATAGATGAAAAATCAGAATGGATAACAATACAGTGATCAGACCACAGAATCTCGATAAGCCATAGCAACTGTTAAAAATCTTAGATCTTGCTCTATCCATGGCTGTAGAGGAGTTTCACTGCGTGGCCATAATTCCAAAAATACACGGAAACAAAGAAAAATGCAGGCCTGTTCGTTGCATTTCTAGGATTTCTGCTACATCTGAGAAAAAGAATAACAATTTTATTGAGTGACCTACAATTTTCGGTAACCGGCTGCAGATTGAACGAGCTGAGCTGCGTTCGCTGATTGAACGAGCTGAGCAGAGCTCTCAGGCCAAAGAAAACCACAGCCGCATTCCGGGATTTCATCGAAGTTAGTAACAGGAAAAGAAGCAGTCTGTGATCCCGCGTAGAAATTCAAGTAATCTCCGTCCCGAATGACTTTTTCGATAGTCACATCGTAGCTCTCCGCCTTGACGGTGACGCCCTTCAGGTCCTTGATGACATCACTGTGGAGCTTGCCTTCAATTTCTTCTTGTAGTAGAAATGGAAGGATTCGGCGGTGAAGTTGCAGGCTGAGTACAAATGCACTTTGAACTTACCATCCAGGTCATGATGCAGTTTGTATTTCTTCACATTGCTGGGCAGAAGTCCGACGGTTAATCCATATTTCTCCAATTCTTCGTAAGCTGTCTGTTTCGACTCACACTGCTGTTGCTGCTGCATGTGACCGCCATTGTTTACACAGAGGACAAAATGACAAGATCGTTGCAGGCAGAGATAAAGAAAGTAAGTTACGGTTAGCTACTATATATTATTGCACGTTTAAAATTTAACTATGGTTCGCCATTGCTATCCACCACTCATGCTTCACCGACTCTTCTCCGCCTACCATTCTCATCAACAATACTTGTACATATGTTTCAAAATAGAATTCTTTCAAGATAATTTTGGTACGGAAGAGGGTGTATTTTACAATTCAGTAAGGAAGGCAGGGTTTATCTTATAATTAATTATTATTATTAAAAATAATATGTTTATTTAAATTAAATTTAAATTATTTAGAATTGTAATATAAAACAACATAAATTAGATAAACTAAAATCATATGGATTACACATTTTTTTTAAAAGATTTATACCTTTAATGCTTACACATTACACATTGATCTTTAAATATTTAGTAAATCCCTTTTAATGCTTAGTAAATCCTCTTTTACATAAATCTATATTAATATAAACACCATCTAATATTTTCCTTCTTCAAAATTTTTGAGTAATAATTGGCACTAAATTCTAAAACAGACATCAATTTTAGCTCCTTCACCTAACAAATTTTTTTCGCATTATAAGAGATAAATTGAAGGGAGTTGTGCCGAGTGTAATTTCTCACATGTCATGTCAATATTTTTTTATTGGAGTAGATCTCGTTGTTGATTATTAAATTGTATCGACAAGAGCTTTGATTGGGGTTTAAATGCATAATAGATGATGTCCTTTTGTGTTGTTTATACACGTCCTTATAACAGTAAGTGGTTCTTGGGTTGATAGATGCTCTAAAGTTCATAAATAATAATAAAATTTTAAAATTATATTATTATTTTTTATAGAGAGAAAATTAAAATTAAAGTAGTATTTGTAAAGTATGTTTTTTTTATAACAATTATAGTTATTGGGAAGATACTAATAAATTTATAGTTATTGGTAAATATCAATATGTAACTTTTTTTTAATTTTAAATTTTATGCACATGTAGAAAAAAATTACACCTCAAGAAATTTGATTGGATATGGATTTTTTAATTCTTTTCATTTAGATTTCTTTTATCAGGGAACGTGATTTTTTTAATTAGTTTTTATTTTTGTAATGTAGTGGTTATGTACATGACAAATCTCCCCCATGCTTGGTTGTGCCTCACTCTTCCCCGTGTGGCGGTACATTAATCTTATACTACAATCAACATAGATCCATGTTAAACCTTGATCTACAAAGCATCGAGAGGGATCCAATTTCTTGAGGTGTAAATTTACCCTAGATCCGTCTTAAACTCAGATTTATCAAGCACCCACAGATCCAATCTTTTGAGGAAACATGAATTTTTAACTAACTATTATTCTGTAACTTTAAGTTACCTTAAGTGACAACATCTTCCCCATATTGAGTTGTAAAACACCTCCATACTTTAGGTGCAATAAAATCAATTATAAGTTGAAAAAAAACAATAAAAATATTAAACTTGGATCATAAAAATAGAAAATACAAATTTTGGAGAGTAGTTTTAATATTATATCAATAATTTGAATTATAGGATGTAAAAGTTTAAGTTGAGGAACCAATAAGCATACCAATTGTAAGAGGAGATTCAATCTCAATAGAATAGTTAGATATGTCTTCCTTGAATCCTCAAACATGCATAAATCATCTAGTCATAAATAAAAACAAAATTTTTTACTTGCACATTCTTTTGCAGTAAAACAAAGCTAGTCCTTTGAAGATAGATGCCTAAATTAACAACAGTAAGTAAAGAGAGTAATAATCTAGTCTTTATCTTTTATCAAGTAAAGAGAATAATAATCTAGTCTCTATCTTTTACATTAGAATTCTTGAGAGGATGTCTGTAAAAAATATGGTGTTAAAAAACATCCATTATTGATGGCTATGCTTCATAATATACCTCTTGGCCCAATCTTTATGCAACTCGAGATTTACCGGAATATTATTATTAGAGTCAATTACTATAGATCACGTGAAATATAATTATACCAAATATAAGAGTAATTTTCAACTTTGTGTTTCCACGCAAACTCCCCCTTGTGTGTTTTGACTAGAAAATCCTCCTTACTACTACTACTCAGTTTACTTACTATCACAAGTAATCTCCACAAGAACATAGTCCATCTTTTAAATGATGAAATTGAGGGATATCCCTTAATATATGTGATCTCCCATCATTTTCAAAACAAATTTGGTGAAAGTATGGCAGTCACCACACACAAGGGGGAGGTTGCGTGGAAACACAAATTTGGATAACACTTTTTTGACAAAGGAGTGAAGGAGAAAGAAGCACTCGCAAGAGAATATACGAAAAAATCCAACATAAACTTTCACTTGAGAGTTTTTAAACTCTCGGATGAGAGTTTATCAAACTCTCGGCCTAAAGTTTTATCCAATGATATCATTGTATTTTAAAATAGCTCTCAAAAGGAAGTTTATCAAACTCTTTTATGTGATTTTATCAAACTCTCATCCTAAAGCTTTGGTCAACAAAAAATGCAAAATATCATGTAGTTTTTCAAAACTTGTAGATTCGACAAGGCCAAATCCTTACAAATTTTAAAGCTTATACGTCAAAGTTGGTATAAATGAATTCATCATTGAATCTACTTTCTAATTATATAAGAATTGGCGCTTTTCATTAATAATTTCTATTTATTAATAATTTTATTCTAAACGTGTTCAGTTAAAAAATTTCCATTCTGAAATTGCTTGAAATGAAAATTCAATATTGTCAAAATAACAACACCAAAAAAATAGAAAAAAACATAGGGATGATTATTGTGTTGTCCTCTTCAAAAGGGTAGTTTTAGGTTGTTTGATAAGATTCTCATTAGAAATAAAATTCAAGGTCACCAACATGTGTCAATGTGGTGTCGACAAAGATTTTTGCATGTGCTATTTTGATAAAAAATAAAAAATAGTGCGTAAGTATGAAAATACTAAAAATATAGTACATTTTCGAGTGCAATATATGTAGATTATGAGCATACATTTTATTCACCTAAAATGAATAAACATGTCTCAAGAATACAAGAGGCAGGTAGGTTAGTTATTATACATTCCTCAAATTTTAAAGTATATGCTATTGGTGCCTCTCAAATTTATTGCACTATATGTCCATAAAAAAAAAAAAAGTACAACTACAAAGCTAGTACAATTCTCTAAAATTATTGTGTTTACTTCAAGGAGAAATTCCTAAGGGAGATATGGGATTAAAGGCATCAAAGTTGAAAAATATTAAATTTTTTTAGTTTTGTTTGTCAAAAAACAAGCATAAGTGTTACCCAACTTCATGTTTTCACCCAGGGGCATGTTGGTAAGTGCAAAAACAATGTCCATGTTCTCACTATAGTAGACATGTGTCAACTTCTTATTCCCATTAATAGATATAAGGAACAAACCATAAAGCACTTTAGTCATAGACTCATTTTGAGGCCTCAACAACCCCCAAGTACATTGACTTGCCCTCTCTTCCAACTAACCCCTTTTTTTTAACTTTTAAAATCAAGCCTTGTTAATTTGCTCTATTTTCTTTTACCTTATTCTTTTTTATAAGCTTATTTAATGACTATGTGTTGTTGATTAGATTAACTCTTACCAAACACATGTATGATCATTTAACTTCATAGTGGAATGAAGGTTAATGTGTGGCAATCACAGTGTTGAATTAAATGGAATTAATCTATGTGAAATTAGTAAACAAATTTGTCTAGGATTGTTGAATCATTTGTGCATCATTGGTTGACTCAAAGTTGTATTTGAAGAAGAATTTTCAATCTTGGAAAGGATTGGGTATCAGGTGCTCCAAATGTCACAGTATTATTTCTACATATTAAAATCTCTCAATTACTGAGCAATCATGTCATCCTTAGCTATCATATTAAAATATTATATGATATAGATATTGGATGAGATAACAAGATTTAGTTTAAGCAGAGTATGATTCTGAATGATGTCAAGGTCTATACAAGTATAAAAACATGTAGTTAAGTTTCCCTCACCAGCAATATCATTGGAACTTCATCATTTTTAATAAAGACAAAGCTAGTTCCAAAGTTAAGCATACAAGGGAAATGATGTGAAAGCTTGAGCATGCCATCAATCATAATTCATGGAAATAACATTGATATTTATGAGTGTTATAAAATGGATATATACATATCTCCACCAGCAATGCTTCAGCTCATTGAGGTTTCTCTTAGGGTCATTAATTAATACTCCCTTGACCACCATAATCTATTCGTATTGTACAAGCTTAGGTGGTCATTGACTCTTCACTAGTGCATGGGGGACTCACCTGGGGGCCACTTACCACTCAATGTTCCTATCTACATGAGTTTAGGAGCTTCATGGACCAATCCCTATAATTTAGAAACCCACTCTGAGTGCCACCAGTAGTCTCTAGCAGTTGACCCTAGTCGGTGTTCAGTTATGTTCAGTTATGCTCTAATTTCCATCAGTTAGATCACTCTCATTCATCCTAGTTCCACTTTGCATGACTTGAGGAAATTAGGGAACCTTTTTCACCTAAGTTAGTCAGTTAACTGGTTGTGAACTGATTTAGTGATCTGAAGTTGCATTAGTGAGCTCTAGTGGTGAATGTCCCACCACAGAGTTAGCTTCAGAGTCAAATAAATTGGGTAGATTTTAATCCTATATTAGGAATTCTATAATTTCCCTCTTTTGAAATTTTATTAAATGATCAATTTTTTCACTTTTTCCCCAATTTTGACCTTAACTAGTTTTGATGTCTAGACCTCCAAATTGGCCCAAATGCTCCCAAATTTTCTCAGAAGGTACATGAATGATATTATAAAATGAATATGATTTTCAAGGATGTTTTATGACACCCCAATTACTTCTTCAAACTTGTTTAATGATCTGTTCAAAGTATGATTCTTTACTAGCAAATTGGGGCTCCAATTCCCCCTCAATAATTGCTGGAAATGGCTTCTCAAATGGTCCCAAAGTCACTTGAATTTCAGAAAAGAGGCAGGGGATGTATAAGGGAAATTTTCAAAGTCTCATATTCATCATGGTTCATTTTATACATTTTTTTATGACTCTTTCCAAAACAACTCCCAAATCACTATTTCGACCCTTAGGGAAAATGCACCAAATCTTCTCCCAATGCAATAAAAATGAGTAAAATGGATTCCAATGGTTAATAAATGAAAATGAGACTTGAAATACACATTAATTCTAGTCCATTCATCATACATTTATCATATATATATTCCTCCATTCGAAATAATAAGCATTTTCATATCATATATCAAAATAGAGTGAAAATGGTCACTGTTTGCTCATCAAAAGTCATTCTGGCATACAAATATTGGGTATTTCGATTTGAAACTTTCTGATAATGAATAATAGATAATATTTAACTGATTACAATCACAAAAATATCAATAATATCTCTTCCAAAGAGTACATGAGCTAACCGAAGGCGCAATCCCCCCATGAGCATGAAAATGCAAAGAAAACTGAAAATGGTTGATAGAGAGTGCTGCAATAGAAGAATACACATGATTTCCTGTAGCTTACACCTGAGTGGCCTCTCCAAGAACCAACTTGTATGGGAGTATTTCACCCTAGAAATTGGCTAATGAAAGAAAACTAGTCATCCACTAGCTCTCACAATTCACAAATGACAATTTCTCAAATGATCAAAATCTCTTCTCTTGGTTGCTTCCTATAATTTATAAAAATAATTAGCCTTATAAGGTTCCCAATACATACATAAACTCAATACAATTCGAATTAGGGTGTGGGATCATGGTTTTCCATGTGTCCCCTCTTTCCTATCTGTCCACCTTCCCCAAATTTGAGTAGGATCCCGTTGAGCTTCCGCAACTCACATGAGAGGTCTCTTGGAGGTTATATTTCATTAAAACATGTCAGATATTTCATATGTCAGCCTTTATACCTGATTTTTGTCATAGGTGTCATAGCATATTCATCATTATTGTCATAGAGCTAGGGAATCTATTCCAAGTGTCTCACTAGCTCCAAAATGACTCTTCCTTTCCCATGTAAGTTACATTTCTTCCCAAATTAGACCTATGATGCATATGGCCAAGTGTATTAGACTTATAACTCATCCAAGAACCTTTAGGATTCCCATGGATTCGAAATTACAAGAGGAGGATGCCATGTGGCACAAAATTTCTAGCTTGTGTGGGCCCCATATTCTCCATGTGTCTCCATGCTCCATTGCAACTTCAATTTTCTCTTGTATTTATTTATTTATCTCATTTATTAAATATTTATGCGATTATAATGTTTAAACATCATTCATTTTACCCCTTATTCCAAATCCCAAAGCTTCCACCCCCAACCTAGGAAATTAGTAATTTTCCTCCCTCGCAATTATTTGGCCCTTAGCATCAATTTGACAAACTATAATGAATATGGAAATTTTGATTAGGCCATTGTGACCCAATTCAAAATTTAGGATATGGAAAATTCCTCCATTCCCAATATTTCTTGTCCTCAATCAATTTCAAACATGGGTGTTGAAGAACCTTGTTTCTGTATGATTCTTTGAAGTTGCCACTGAGTTTCCCAACTTTGAGTCTTTGAGATTCCATGAAGATTTGAGAGAGGAACCACCATGCTTGCTGCTGCACTAATTTGATTAAAATAACTTTATTAAGTGGGGAATCCATCTCCCATACTGCTTGTTTCCCCAAAAAATTGAAATCAATGGGACTAAAAAATATCCCACGGTCCCATTTATTGTATTGCACTCCAACAATTAAGAGTGCTCTCCAACCCATACCATTAGGAAAGAGAATTCTGGGATCCCATTTTCTTGTAAGCATTCTTCCAAACACAATGAGTACATAATATATATCATCAAAGTACATAACAACATAATAAAAATGTACATCAAGGAGGTGCCTCATCAAAAAATCATGAAAGTGCTTATACCTCCAAGTAAGGAGACCACCATTTTCCAAGTGCATACAAGCTTCAAGTGACAAATAAAATACGCACCAATGACATAGGTTGGGATCCCATGTCCTATAATGCTTCTCCCAAAGAATGTAATATGCATCAAAATAATAATCAGCCATGTGTTCTTTCATCCAAAAAGTGAATGAAGAACCTTCACCAAAATCTGAACCAAATAAGGATAAAATAAAACATGAAGACTTCAAGTGGGTCAAATAAGTCTCATTAATACATCCATGAATGAGAGAATCATGTTGATGTATATGTAACTTCGGAATGTATTCACTTGTATATTTCATGTATTGTACCCCAATGTTTATTCTGGGAAGTATCTGTAATGTAATTGAGTCATGTCATGCCCCAATGTTCCTATCAGGATGTTCTATAATGTAAACAAGTCATGTTAAGTCATTGTGGATAACCCTCCTATTGATCAAGGGTTAAAGTCCCCGCAAATCTGGGGCACTAGGGTTATTAGACTCTCCTAGAGAAGTCGGCCCTAGTAGGGTTTTGTCAAGTCAGGAATTAGTATAAATAGAGAGCTAGCCTCTCTATTTAGAACACACTCACACACAATTAGTTGTAGCGCATAGCTGAGGAAGAAGAAGACACTGGGGCTAGGAAGAAAGAGGCTACTGCTGTCGGGAGATCATCTTACTATTTTGGGGTTTTACTTTTGGTGTTGATTCTATCTTTGAGGAAGTTGTAGGGTTTTCTCCATTTATGGTTTCCCTGAGGAAAAACATTGTGTTCATTGTCTCTTGTGTTTGATTGTTGTACTTGTTATTATCTTAGTTAAACATCCTAACATAATGCTAGCTTGAATGATAAAATTCTAACATGGGATCAGCGCTAACCTAAGCAGAAGACACTATGCAGCTACGGGAACTAGGGCTTCCTACTTTGTGTATCTCTCTCCACATATTTTTAGAAAAATAAGGTTGGATTAACTCTCCTCCCTAGGGTGCATCTTTCTGTCGAAACAAAATCCAATTCTGAGCTTTTTCAATTTTGGACCCAACACTGCTGCCGAAAATTAGGGCTTTCCACAGAAGTGGAATTTTTTAGTGAGCCCAGGCTTGGATTGATCTCGTCCTCAAAATAAAATTTTAGAGACCAAGATCAAAGCATTTGGTTGGACAGAACTCCAGAAAAGAAAAACCATAATCTGCTCCTGAACCAACACTGCAGAAATTCAGCTCCAAATCCATATCTGACATCTTGACCCGGTAAGATCTAAATATTTTGTATTTCCATTTGAGGTTCTCAGTTAAGATGTCTCATCGTACCAAGCTTGATGAAAATCTTAAGGGATATGATAACTTCTGAGCTTGGAAGTATAGGATCTCCCTGGTCCTAGAAGAAAATGCGTTGGACTCCAATATCAATGAGGAGGTTCTAGTTCTAGAAGGAGATGAGGCTAAGGCCTTACACAAGAAGAAGTTGGTTATGGAAAAGAGGATTATTGCTGATTCAATCAAGGATCACCTCATACCACAGGTGTCCTCCCTAAAGACACCTAAAGCTATGTTTGATGCCCTAACCAAATTGTTTGAAGGGAAGAATATAAACCGAAAGATGACTTTGAGAAACCAACTGAAGAATGTAAAGATCCAGAATGCTGAGACCATCCAATATTACTTTACAAGGGTCTCTCAGATCAAGGAACAACTGGAAGCAGTAGATGAAGAAGTGGAGAATGCAGAGGTTGTGATGACCACCTTGAATGGTATCCCTAGATCATGGGACTTCTTTATTCAAGGAATCTGTGCCAAAAAGAAGTTAGTCAAATTTAGTAGACTATGGGAAGAATGCTCTCAAGAAGAAGCGCAGATAGGAGCTCAAGAAGAAAAGATGGGAAATGAAGATCAATCCCTCATAGTTCGTTCCAAGAAAAGCAAAAGAAGTTCTCATCAGTCCAGAGGTAATCATTTCCATAAAACTAACACTAGAAAATATTTGTCTAGAAGAAGATGTTATACATGTGATGAAGTAGGAAACTTTTCAAAAGATTGTCCTAAAAGACAAAATAAGAAAAGGGGAAACAAGAGAAGACATCATGCTCATGCTATAGAGGATGATGAACCTTCCACAAAGAGAACCAAATATGAAAGTGAAGGCTCTTCAAGTGATGAAGAATATGTCTTGATTTCTTCTCTCACAGGAAACATCACACATGGAAGCAATGATTGGCTTATAGAAAGTGGGGCTTCCAAACATATGGCAGTATTCAAAGAGTCCTTTGTAAAACTTTCAGAACATGAATCACCTCACAAGGTGAAACTTGGAGATGACTACCAGTATCCAATAAAAGGTAGTGGGGAATCCTCCTATAAGCTAGACTCTGGAAAGTCTATGAAGATGCAAGATGTATTGTTTGTACCAGGACTAAAGAAGAAAATTCTCTCCATATCTGCATTAGATGCAAAAGGCATGAGGGTTGCATTTATAGATGGCAAAGTTATCATGTGTCCAAAGGGAAAGACTATTAATGATGCAATAGTGATTAGGGAACAAGAAGGAGGTCTATACAAATTGAAGGGCCATCCAGAACAAGCTTTAGTTCATGACACAGTGGAGCCAAATAAACTTTGGCATAGAAGGCTTGCACATGTGCATTACAAAGCACTACCACTTGTAAGCAAAGTTGTTGAAGGTCTTCTAGAAATTCAAGCAAAACATGATGGAGTCTGCAAAGGATGTGCAAAAGGAAAGAATACAAAGAAGACATTTCCCAGTAGCGAGAGCAAGGAAAAAGGAATCTTGGAAATCATTCACTCTGATGTATGCGGTTCGATGTCATCAAGTTCACTAAGTGGGTATGTAAACTATGTTTCTTTCATTGATGAATTTTCTAGGAAGACATGGATTTACTTCATGAAGAACAAAGATGAATTATTCAGCAAGTTCAAGGAATTCAAAGCCTTGATTGAGAACCACACTGAAAAGAAGATCAAGACCTTTCGATCAGATAATGGTGGAGAATTCACATAAAATGAATTCAAAGAGTTATGCAAAGACTCAGGGATTAAGAGGGAGTTGTCCACTCCATATAATCCACAACAGAATGGGATTGCAGAAAGGAAGAATAGAACTATCATGGAAGCTGCAAGAGCAATGCTTCATGATCAATTTCTTCTTATGCATCTATGGGTAGAAGCTGACATAATAGCAGTGTATGTATAGAACTATACTCCACACAGAGTACTTGAGAACAATACACCTGAAGAAGTCTTTTCTGGCAAGAAACCAGAAGTCGTCCATCTCAGAATATTCGGCTGTCCAGTGTACATACACATTCCAAAAGGAAGAGGGAAAAAATAGATCCTTCAGGAAAGAAGGGTATATTTGTGGGATACCCTGAAAGCTCGAAGGCTTACAGAATATACTTCCTAGGATTCAAGAATATTGACATCAACAGGGATGTAACATTTGACGAAGACTCAGCTTACAACAAATCCAGAAAGAAACCTACTGAAGTTCTTGAAGAATCGAAAGCACCCAGAATTCATGACACAACCATGAATGAAGAAACTCAAGAAGAAGATCGAGAATTTGAAGAATCTCAAGAACTTGTAGATCCACCTCTAGAGAAGAATCCTCATAAGAGGAAACCTGCTTGGGTATGAGAAGCTATCCAAGGTGCGGAAATATATGGGGCTCCAGAAGAGAATCACAGAGAAAGAAAGAGGACCAGATCCTGCTCTGGTTATGTAGCATTATTATGTGATTTCATCGATAAAGAACCTTCCAATTATGAAGAAGCGGTAGAACGGAAAGCATGGAAGGATGCTATGATCAAAGAGTATCAATCGATCATGAAGAATGATGTTCGGGATGTTGTCCCAAGACCAGAAGGGAAGTCAGTTGTAACTTCCAAATGGATCTACAAGATCAAGCATGCTGCAGACGCTAGCATAGAAAAATATAAAGCAAGATTTGTTGCTCATGGCTTCTCCCAAAAAGAAGGAATATATTATGAAGAAACCTTTGCACCTGTAGCCAGATAAACTTCCATCAGATCAATACTTGCTCTGGCTGCAGTGATGAAATGGAAGATACACCAAATGGATGTCAAGACTGCTTTCTTGAATGGTGTAGTAGAAGAAGAAGTGTATGTGGAGCAGCCACTCGGTTTTGAGACACATGACAGGGAGTCTCATGTGTGTAGATTGAAGAAAGCCTTGTACGGTTTGAAACAGGAACCCAGGACATGGTACGACAGAATTGATAGCTTTCTATCAAATTTGGGATTTACTAAGAGTAAAGCAAATTCCAACCATTACTACAAGGTTGAGGATGGAAACCCAATGATGCTCCTACTATATGTAGATGATCTGTTTGTAACAGGTATGGATGGGTTTACTGTTGATACGAAGAGGAAGCTTGCTGCCGAGTTCAAAATGAAGGACTTGGGTATGATGCATTATTTCTTAAGCATGGAGGTGTGGCAGAATGTAGATGGAATTTCCCTGTGACAAGGGAAATATATGATAGAGATCCTGAAGAGATTCAGGATGATGGACTGCAAGGCCATGACCACACCTATGGCATTGAACCTGAAGATATTGAGTGATGCTTCATCAGAAGCGGTTGATGCCATGATGTATCATCAAATGATTGGGTCCTTGATGTACCCGACAAACACGAGACCAGATATTTGCTTCGCTGTGAACACCTTGACCCATTTTTTGACAGATCCGAGACATGTTCACTTGATTGCTTCAAATCATATTCTGAGGTACCTGAGGGGTATTGTTGATTATGGGTTCAAGTATGATGAAAATCAGAAGATTAACCTAGAGGGTTATGTTGATTCATATTGGGCAGGCAGTGCCATCGATAGGAAGAGCACTTCAGGGTGTTGCTTCAATATGGGATCAGGTGTGATCTCTTGGTTTAGCAGGAAGCAATCCTGTGTGGTACTGAGTACAGCTGAAGTAGAGTATGTCACAGCTTGTTCAATTAGTTGTGAGGCAATATGGCTGAGGAAGCTACTGTTTGATTTATTTGATCTCCAGCTAGATGTTAATTGTATATATTGAGACAACCAGAGTTGTGTGAAGTTGTCAAAGAACCCAATGTTCCATGACAAGTTGAAGCATATCGAGATCAAGTATCACTATATCATGGATATGGTGCAGAGGGGAGCATTGAAGCTCTAGTATGTTGCGAAGAATGAACAGATAGATAATGTGTTGACAAAGCCATTGGCTAGAGTGAAGTTTGAGTACTTTAGGGAGAAGCTTGGTGTTCGCCAGATCGAGATTTCCCCCAAGGGGAAGTGATGAGTCCATGAGCCATTCTGACATGGTGAGAGGATTGGTTCCTTCCATGGTCAGATGTAAGGGCTGATCCATTCTATCATGGTGAGAGGATTGGTTCCTTCCATGGTCAGATGTAAGGGCTGATCCATTCTATCATGGTGAGAGGATTGGTTCCTTCCATGTTAGATATGAGTGCTGGCCATTCTGATGTCACTGTAGGATTGGTTCCTACATGATCAGATATAAGGGATATTTCCATTCTTTGAATGGAGGTACCTGGTTAGTTACTAGGAAAACTCAGTCTAGGACTGAGGGCCATTCTATTATGAATGTGAGATGTGTTCTCACATGATTAGATATGAGTGCATGGCCATTCTGATGTGATTGAGGGATGTGTTCCCACTTGATCAAATATAAGGGTTGTTGCCATTCTGTCATGGTGAGAGGATTGGTTCCTTCCATGTCATATGTGAATGCCGACCATTCTGAATTAGGGTCATATATAAGGGATATTGCAATTCTTTGAATGGGAGGTACCTAGTCAGTTACCAAGAACCCTCAGTATAGGGCTGAGTGCCTTTCTGACGAGTCGAGGTCAAATGTAAGTGTTGTGCCTTTCCACATATGATAGTAGTTGTGTATTGTCATGCTGGTGGATGTGAGTGTTGTTCCTTTCTGATGATTCAAGGTTAGATGTGAGTGTTGTGCCTTTCTGATGAGTCAAGGTTAGATGTGAGTGTTGTGCCTTTCTGACGAATCAATGTCAGATGTGAGTGCTGAGGCTTTTCACAGATGATAGTAGTTGAGTACTATCATGCTGGTGAATGTAAGGGCTGTTCCTTTCTCACATGATGTTGGATGTGTTCCTCTCATGGTCAGATGTGAGTGCTGGCCATTCTGGCTTAGGGTCAGATATAAGGGATACTGAAGACCTACAAGGAGGTAGGCCTACAACCGGCATGAAAAAGGGCTGGCTCTGTAGAACTTCCTGTGACGAGAAGAATCATGAGATAGCACATATGATGATGACCCAGTGATGATCCAGATCGAATGATGATTCAGATCCAGTTATGATGTCTCCGAGATGATCTAGATCAAGTGATGATCCAGATCTAGCAGTGATGATCCAGATCCAGTGATGATCTAGATCAAGTGATGATCCAGATCTAGCAGTGATGATCTAGATCCAGTGATGATCTAGATCCAGTGATGATGTCCCCATGATGATCTAGATTGAGTGATAATCCAGATCCAGTGACGATGATCTAGATCGAGTGATGATCTAGATCTAGTGACGATGATCCAGATCGAGTGATGATATAGATCCAGTGATGATGATCCAGATCGAGTGATGATCCAGATCCAAGATGAAGATGACAAGATGATCCAGAGAAGAATACCAGTGCTGAAAAATTGTGTCAAGAGAATACCTTCCTAGTTAAGAGGGAGTGTTGATGTATATGTAACTTTGGAATGTATTCACTTGTATATTTCATGTATTGTACCCTGATGTTTATTCCGGGAAGTATCTGTAATGTAATTGAGTCATTTCATGCCCTAATGTTCCTATCGAGAGGTTCTATAATGTAAACAAGTCATGTCAAGTCATTGTGGGTAACCCTCCTATTGATTAAGGGTTAAAGTCCCCGCAGTTTCGGGGCACTAGGGTTATTAGACTCTCCTAGAGAAGTCGGCCCTAGTAGGTTTTTGTCAAGTCAGGAATTAGTATAAATAGACAGCTAGCCTCTCTATTTAGAACACACTCACACACACTCAGTTGTAGTGCATAGCTGAGGAAGAAGAAGATACTGGGGCTAGGAAGAAAGAGGCTACTACTGTCGGGAGATCATCTTACTGTTTTGGGGTTTTAATTTTGGTGTTGATTCTATCTTTAAGGAAGTTGCATGGTTTTCTCCATTTATGGTTTCCCCGAGGAAAAACATTGTGTTCATTGTCTCTTGTTTTTTATTGTTATACTTGTTATTCTCTCAATTAAAGATCCTAACATAATGCTAGCTTGAATGATAGAATTATAACAAATCATAAACATATAACAAAGTATGTGGCTGGCAATGAAAATGTTCTCCAATCATAAACCTATTCACCCCAGTGTTGGATGAAGTTTCTCCAACATCAAACGAACCAAGTGTTGAGCAAGAAAAACCATGAGTCTTCAAGTGACTCAAATGCATATCATAGGTGCATCCATGTAGATGTGCATCATCATAAAGTAACAAAGGATGATGCTGCAAATGTGAATAAGTGTCACATGCCCCAATTTGCAAAAACAATTTAATGTTAATGAGGAACATTGTGTTAAATTTTATGCTAAGTTTGTAATTGATGATGCAGTGGGGTCAAGAATATTTAATGTAATTCAGAATATTTTATTTATAAATAAATAAATGATGAGACAACAACTTAGGGAAGCTGTTAAAAGAGTGTTTACTGGTTAATTGGTGGAGGAGACTTGGTGGAGAGTAAACTGACAAGTGGCAGCATCCTCAAACCACTTCCAACTGTTGTAGGTGGCAACTTCCCTATATTTGTGGTCATGATTCACTAGGAAAGTGGAATCAGAGCAGGTGGCTCATTAAATGAAAATTGACCTAGAAGACCTAGGAATCTCTATAAAATTTCCCATTGAAGACACCTGAGGCTGCTCATTCTGGAGGTGATCAGTCAGGGTGAATGAATTTACTCAAGAGAAATTCAATGGAGGGAATTACTGAAGTGAGTTTGAGGGGTTAACTGTTGAGTCTGAACTTGTTGCAGCTTCTAGGATGAAGTTCATACTGCTATAAGCATATTTTAATTACTGAGGTAATTGGACCAGTCAAGTGACAAAGGTATTAAAGTTTTATTCTCCACCCAGTTCTCTGCCAAGAAGACCAGGAACAAGCTCGGGGGTCCTGAGGAAGCGTTGTATGAGCGCTCTCTAGGAGTTTGGCTGGGAGGAATAGCCTCCTTAAGCTACTGTTGTCTTGTCATTAACAGGTTCTATTTGTCTTTATGTTATTTGTTTACTGTCTTCAGTAAAATATTTATTAGTTTCTAACTACAGGCATGTTAGTATTTTAGGGTTTATGAAGGAAAGAGTAATCGTGTAATGTTAGACTTGGTAAAATTACAGATTATGTTAGAAATAGAAATGAATATGTAAGATGTGAAACAGATAGAATTAGAATTCCCAAACTGTATTTTTCCACACCTGACTCAGGTAGTACTCTAGTACAACTGGGTGTTTAGGTGAATAAGATGATTCTTTTACTTGAATGAAAACTGTAACTAGATTTTACCTAGTTTTCTTATGATTTCTACTGTAAAGAAGTATTAAATATTGTCTGTATTTATTTACTTCAGGTAAACTAAAAGATAGGTATGTAAGAGAATAGTAATAATATTATTATAGAAATAATTCTAGTATTAGTATTCTGATAAAATTTAGAGATTATGGTTTAACAATTAAACATAAGTAAAGTAAGTAGGCTAACATCTAAAAACCAGGTAAAAAGAATTTGTAAAACATTTTATAACATTGAAATTCCAGACACTGTGTGTCTCTGTCTAAGACAGAAGGATTCTACTAAATCTATTTAAAACCACTGAAGTCTCTATAGTAATATACCTTTTAAAATTTGAAAGATAAATATTTCCATTTACTAGTATGCAGCATGAAAACCCTAATTATTTCTTAATTGAGAATTAAAACAAAACTATAAAAATAATTAACGAATTATTAAATAAACAGAGCTAGTATTGAACTAATATCTGTAAGTAATACTTTTATCTATTATCTACTATCAAATAGAGCTTATAGTTATTTAAGTACAAATAAGGCTATTATTAAACTGTAGAGTTTATACAATAATTAACCCTTTAAAAGCCAAAACCATAATAAAATATCATCCTTAAAAACATAGTAATCTTCCCATAAACAATGCATTGAAAATCATTATAATACAGGGTAATAATGAAAACATTACATATACAAATTATAGATTAAAATATTCCAATAATAATTAAACCATTTGCAAATACAGATTCCTTTATTAAGGAGTGGCTTATAGCCTTAGAGTTAAAGGGTCAAATCTTAGGCCTGCTAATAAAACCAAATATGCACAAAATATTTTATATTAAACAGTAACAAAACATTTGCTGATAGGAGAACAAAATCCTGTTCACATTACAACACGACTATTTCACAGTCTTCCTTTACTAAAATTTATTGTAAAAACTGAAGTAAACTAGACAGAGATCGACAAGCCTCTCTGAGTTCAGAGCTGGGCTCTTTTTAAAATAAAAACAAAATCATTTACATTGCTTAGGCCGTAAGGCTAAAAAAATATTATTAAGACCATTTTACATCACAGCTTCAAGAGCCTGCTTTACCCTGCATGAAGTACCCATAAGGTTTTCTAAATAGAAACATTGGCATGCAATAAACAACCTTACAAACATAACCAACAGAGAACCGAGGTTGTGCATTCACCCATAGGAACCACTTCCAACAACCATAAAATCATGCAGGAAGAAACCTCGATGGGACCGGGGCTTACCAATTGGAAGCCCACGAAAGTATTGAAGCATGAGATCATTTTCCACCCACAGTTTTGGAGCTGGTAGCAGGAACCTACAAGTCCAAACCAAAACTTATTAAAAACTGGTTTGCATAAAATAGTAAAAACCCTAGTAAGGATAATCAAATGAAAAGAAAAACTGAGATAGGCAAGTTACTTGTTAACTTGGAATCAAAAAATGAGAAGAGGTGCCACACCAGGTCACGTTGGCACTGAACCAAAAGGCAACTAACCTTGAAGTCATCTCTGCGAAGGATAGAGCAAGAAAAACAACTCAAGTTCACAATGCAGAAACTATGGGTGAGCAATACAAGAGTAAGACAAGTACAGACTTCGGCCACAATGAGAAACCAATAACCACACTCATGATGTATTCTTCAACACATAGGAGAACCCAAACCATAAACAATGTTACCCATCAGTCCCAATAATACATTTACAGGCGAATGCCTAATGATAAAGGAGGTTACAGGCCTCTCATGGCCAGGAGCTCATAGCTCGTCCAGCAAGGAGGAGAACCCTCGGCCTGAAAATGAAAAGGAGTAGGGTTTGCAACATTATAAGTCAACAAAAGAATCGAGGAGATCCTATCCATGTGCCTTTCCAAAAATCTCAACAAATGTGGGTTGAAACCTTAAGTCAGCGTTGCACAAAACATTTTAAAACCTAACATTGCATATAACCATATGTCCTATGATTGCTAATGATAAGCAACATGCCAACGAATTATAATATGCCACGGGAATCAACATAGTATAGGTTTAAAGCTATATAAGTTTTTCTTGCCATCATTTCGACTTCATCATAGTAGTTGTTTGGTAGGTAATACTACCTTAGGTTATAAGTTAACACATTTGTATAACTTAAAATACTATTAGGTTATAAATTAACACTTTTGTTATAAATTGAAATACTATTGTACTATAGTTATAATTGAAATACCATTGTACTATAGTTATAATTGGAATACTATGGTTACAACTTGGTTACTATTTTATCCAGGAAGATATTCATGCTTGCAATCAAGACGAATAAGTATGGTGTAGTTTTAGAACTAGTAAAAGAAGTATGGAATAGTTATGACATAAGCTTATGACTATAGTAAAATGGAAAATCCTTAAACTTCTCAAAACAAAATCTTTATGCTGTTAATTGAGGGAGTCTTCAAGAAACTAAAGACTAACAATAATGGAGAATTTCTCATAAAGAATCTATTAACTCATTGTTAAATTTATAATTGAAAACATAGGAACATGTTCATGCTTTAAGAGAAGGACACCTCGAGTATTGAAGTGAGAATAGTTGCGAGATCACTAAGCAGTTGAAGTAAACTTAAACCAAAACCATGAACTCTATGCTCTCTATGGGAATTTATAAACAACCAGTACTATAAAACACAAGAAAACTAACCATGTACCGTATATAGACTTTTGAAAGATAATCATCATATGACTGAAGGAACTTTGGTAAGTACTTGGTCTTGTATTTTAAACCATTGTTTATGTTTTTGATGGAAATTCAATATGCCATTAGTTATAAATACATTCATAGATTCATAACAACGAAAGAAAATTCGCGTTACCTCCTTGAAGACAAGCAGCTTATTTAAACTTTTCTTAAACTAGCATCTTAAAATGCTAGGAAAGTATATTTTATTGACATAATTTTTAAATAAACACCTACATGATCTTACGCTTACCTGCTAAACCTGTAAGAACCAGCAGTCCAATTGAGTTAGCAGAACGCTAAGTAAACCCCGATCTCAAACAAGATTTCGTACCTACTTGACAAAAGTAAATCATCAATATATCTAGCAGCAACTAAATGCAAGTATTTTTTCTATCGCTGATGAAATTAAAGCTGTTAAGTCATTAATAGTACTAACATAGGTGTTTAATATCACATCCTTAGTTTACATATTTTTCTAATGAAACAAACCCTTAACCTTTTATAAACTATTTCATTTTCCACTAACTATTAGCAGTTACTTAGCTGCGACTTTAGACATCTTATGTCACTTAAAAAAAAAAAATTACGAAATTTTGGGTTATTACAATAACAGTGTGCTCCAACCATGTCATCATAAAAATTAAATCTAGGAGTTCCATACTCCTCATGTGGCACCATCCAAAAGAACCCTTTCACCCATACTTCATTGAGACTAATGTTGCAAAACATGGAATTGCAAGATGTAGGAGAATGAAATAACTCACCCAAATGATCAAAAAGTGGAGAAGTTTCATCATGGGAAGGATCCATATGGGTAGTATCATGCATCTCCTTCAAAAGTGTGAAACCTTTGTCATAGATTGGTTCAAATGTAGAGGAATCATGCTCTTCTTTAAAAATTGTATAACCTTCATCAAGAGACAATTCAAGTCCCTCTTCCACCACATCAAGTGTTTGGATCTCTTTAAGTTCATCTTCAAATACATCAATACATTCAAATTTCCACATTTCTCATTATCCACCATGTCATGAGAATCATCCAAATAATCTACCATTTGACAATCTGAAACATAGGAGGAAAAACAAGTGTCTTGCAACTTTTCAAGAAGTTGCCCATTTTGAATTGTGAACTTATGAATAACTTCATTATTCTTCAAGTAGGATTCATGTAACCATTAACTAATCTCAATGAAATTTTTTCTATCAAAAATCAAAGATATGAAATTACCTTTTAGGTTTCACATTGCTCTTTGAATCTTCTCCATATCTTCAAGGAAGGATGGCTCCTCCAAGGAATTAGCTCTCCAACAAGAATTTGATACCAATGATTGAGTGTGATGGAGTATTATAAGGGACTCTTGGATTTTATTTTCATTCATATTTAAGGACCCTTCAAGAAAATTAGGCCCTTGCAAATTAACCTCCTCATCTTCTTCCTTTTTATTTGGACCAACTTCATGAAGCTCAAGTGGTGATTGGGAAGTTGATCTTGTTTCTTCTTAAATTGCTACAAGGTCTTGATTTTCATGTTTAATGGAAGTTTGGATTGAAACAACACTTTAAAAAGTGATATTTGTGTCACCAACATAGAGTTATGAGCACCCATAAGTAGGTAATCCTTCATAGTTCAAGCATCCATCATTAAATTCTCTTTTTTTCATTTCCAAGGTAGAATGTGCCTCAAAATTATCTTCAGTATTTTCAATAGAAACTTATTCATACTCATGTGATGTCTCTTCATATTTTTCAGAGTCACTTGGGAGTGAATTTAGATCCTATTCATGTACTACTTCTTCTAATTCACCTATTTCAGAACTAGGTGGTTCATGGTTCTCCTCCTTTTTCTCCTTCAAGCAAGCTGATGCATTTTCCCCCTTGGTTTTCTTAAAATCAATATATTTTTTCCAACATTGGATAGCCAACAATTCCAATCCTTTCATAATATTCATGTTCATGTATTTGGTTATTTCATCAAAGAGAGGTTTATGATTTTTATATTCTCCTTGCCAATACATGAGGTTACCTTTTCATCCTTGGTCATAGTTTCCTCGAAAAAATGCCTACTTCTCCTACTTTTTTTTTTCCTCTTCAACAAAATAACTTTTGGGTTTCAATATATAATGGTGGTACCTGAAATATTTTCCTCATAAATATCATACCACATCAGGTTCCAAGATCATGCTCTGATACCACTTTTAATGTCCCTTTTTTGAAATTTTATTACATCACCAATGTTTTCACTTTTTCCCCAATTTTGACCTTAACTAGTTTTGATGTCGAGACCTCCAAATTGGCCCAAATGCTCCCAAATTTTCTAAAAAGGTACATGAATAATATTAGAACTTAAATATGATTTTCAAGGATGTTTAATTACCCCCCAAGTAATTCTGAAAACTTTTTTAATGTTATGTTCAAAGTAGGAGTCTTTACTAGCAAATTGGGACTCCAATTCCCCCTGGGTAATTGCTGAAAATGGCTTCTCAAGTGGTCCCAAAGTCACTCAAATTTCAAAACAGAGGAAGGATATGTGTAAGAAAAATTTTCAAATTATAATATGCATCATGTTTCAGTTTATACATGTTGTTATGACTCTTTCCAAAACAACTCCCAAACCACAATTTCGACCCTTGGGGAAAATGCACCAAATCTTCTCCCAATGCAATAAAAATGAGTAAAATGGATTCCAATGATTAATTAATGAACATGAGACTTTAAAATAAACATTAATTATATTCCATTAATCATACGTTTATAATAGATACATTCCTCCATTCGAAATAATAAGCATTACCATATCATATATCAAAATAGAGTGGAAATGGTCATTGTTTGCTCATTAAAAGTCATTTTGACATACAAATATTAGGTATTTACATTTGAAAATTTATGAAAATTAATAAAATATAATATTTAACTGATTACAATCATAAATATATCAGTAATATCTCTCTGAAAGAGTACATGATCTCACCCAAGGCACAATCCCTCCATGAGCATGAATATGCAAAGAAAACTGAAAATGGTTGATAGAGAGTGATGCAATAGAATAATCCACATGATTTATTTTATATTACACATAAAAATAAGACTCCATTAAATATCCTTTAAATACCTGATTGGCCTCTCCAAACACCAACTTGGATGGGAATCTTTCACCCTCGAAATTAGCTAAGGCAAGAAAACTAGTCATCCACTAGCTCTCACAATTCACAAATGACAATTTATCAAAAGATAAAAATATATTCTCTTGGTTGAATAATTTAATTTATAAAAATATATATCCTTCTAAGGTTCCCAATCCATCCATAAACTCAGGCCAATTTGAATTAGGGTGTGATCTCATGATTTTCCATGTGTCCCCTCTTTCCTAGCCTTCCACCTTCCCCAAATTTGAGTAGGAGCCCATTGAGCTTCCCCAAATCACATGAGATATTTATTGGAGGTTATATTTATATTTATCATTTCATATATTTCATATTTCATACTTCATATCTGATTTGTGTCATAGGTGTCATAGCATCTTCATCATTGTTGTCATAGAGCTAGGGAATCTAGTCCAAGTGTCTCACTAGCTCCAAAATGACTCTTCCTTTCCCATGTAAGTTAAATTTCTTCAAAAATTAGACCTATTATACATATTTGCAAGTGTATTGTCTTTATAAATCATCCAAGAACCTTTAGGATTCCCATGGATTCGAAATTGCAAGAGGAGGATGCCATGTGACAAAATTTCTAGCTTGTGTGGGCCCTATAGTCTCCATGTGTCTCCATGCTCCATTGCCACTTCAATTTTATATTGTATTTATTTATTTATATACTTTATTAAATATTTATGTGATTCTAATTTTCAAACATCATTAATTTCCCCCCTTATTCCAAATCACAAAGCTTCCACCCCCAACCTAGGAAATTAGTAATTTTCCTCCTTCGCAATTATTTGACCCTTAGTATCAATTTGACAAAATCTAATGAATATGGAAAATGTGATTAGGTCATTGTGACCCAATTTAAAATTTAGGACATGGAAAATCCTCCCTTACTAGTATTTCTTGTCCTCAAGCAATTTCAAACATGGGTGTTGAAGAACCTTCTTTCTGTATGATTCGTTGAAGTTGCCACTAAGTTTCCCAACTTTGATTCTTTGAGATTCCATGAATATTTGAGAGGGGAACCAAGAGGATTGATGCTATGGTAATATGATTAAAATCACTTTATTAAGTTGGGAATCCATCTCCCATACTTCTTATTTCCAAAAAAAATTGATATCAATGGGACTAAAAAATATCCCAGGGTCCCATTGCTTGTATTGCACTCCAACAATTAAGAGTTCTCTCCAACCCATACCATTAGGAAAGAGAATTATGGGATCCCATTTTCTTTTATTCATTATTCCAAACATAATGAGTACATAATATATATCATAAAAGTACATAACAACATAATAAAAATGTACATCAAGGAGGCGCCTCATCAAAAAATCATGAAAGTGCTTATACCTCCAAGTAAGTAGACCACCATTTTCCAAGTGCATACAAGCTTCTAGTGACCAATCAAATATTCTCAAATGAAATTGGTGAGGATCCCATTTCCTATAATTCTTCTCCCAAATAATTTAATATGCATCAAAATATTAATCAGCCATGTGTTGTTTCATCCAAGAAGTGAATGAAGAACCTCCACCAAAATCTGAACCAAATAAGGAGAAAATAAAACATGAAGACTTCAAGTGGATCAAAGAAGTCTCATCAATACATCGATGAATGAGAGAATCATAATGAGATAAAAAATTATGTGGCTGGCAACAAAAATTTTCTCCAATCATAAATCTATTTACCCTAGTGTTGGATGAAGTTTCTCCAACATCAAATGAACCAAGTGTTGAGCAAGAAAAACCATGAGTCTTGAAGTGACTCAAATGCATATCATAGGTGCATCCATGTATATGTGAATGAACATAAAGTAATAAAGGATGCTGATGAAAATGTGAATAAGAGTGTGAACCAACCATGTCATCATAAAAATTAAAAATATGAGTTCCATACTCCTCATGTGGAACCATAAAAAAGAACCCTTTCATGCATGCTTCATCGAGACTAATTCTGTAAAACATGGAATTGAAGTATGTAGGAGAATGAACTAACTCACCCAAATGATCACAAAGTGGAGAATTTTCATCATGGGAAGGATCCATATGGGTAGTATTGTGCAGCTCCTTAAAAATTGTGAAACCTTTGTCATAGATTGGTTCCAATGTAGAGGAATCATGCTCTTCTTTAAAAATTGCATAACCTTCATCAAGAGACAACTCAAGTCCCTCTTCCACCACATCAAGAACATTCAAATTTCTACATTTCTCATGATCCACTATGTCATCAGAATCCTCCAAACAATCTACCATTTGACAATCTGAAACATAGGAGGAAAAACAAGTGTCTTGCAACTTTTCAAGAAGTTTCTCATTTTGAATTGTAAGCTTATGAATAACTTCATTATTCTTCAAGTAGGATTCATGTAACCATTCACTAATATCAATGAAATTTTTTCTATCAAAAATCAAAGACATGAAATTACCTTTGATGTTGCACATTTCTCTTTGAATCTTCTCCATGTCTTCAAGGAAGGAGGGCTCCTCCAAGGAAGTAATGCTCCAACAATAATTTGATATGAATGATTGAGTGTCATGGAGTATTCTAAGGGATTATTGTATCATATTTTCATTCATATTTAAGTACCCTTCAAGAAAATGAGGTTCTTTCAAATAAACCTCCTCACCTTATTCCTTCTTGCTTGAGCCAACTTCATGAAGCTCAAGTGGTGATGGGGAAGTTGGTCTTGTTTCTTCTTCAACTGCTACAAGGTATTCATTTTCATGTTTAATGGAAGTTTGTCTTGAAAAAACACTTTAGAAAGTGATATATATGTCACCAACATATAGGTGTGACCACCCATCAGTAGGTAATCCTTCATAGTTCAAGCATCCATCATTAGATTCCCTTTGTATCATTTCCAAGGTAGAATGTGTCTCGAAATTATTTTCAGTATTTTCAATAGAAACTTTTGCATACTCATGTGATGTCTCTTCATATTTTTTAGAGTCACATGGGAGTGAATTTCAATTTTATTCATGTACTAATTCTTCTACTTCACATATTTCAGAACTAGGTGGTTCATGGGTCTCCTCCTTTTTCTCCTTCAAGCAAGCTAAGGCATTTTTCCCTTGGTTTTCTTAAAATCAATATATTTTTTCCAACTTTGGATAGCCAACAATTCAAATCCTTTCATAATATTCTTGGAATGGTCATGTATTTGGTTATTTCATAAAATATAGGTTTCATGATTTGTATATGCTCCTCACCATCATATGAGGTTACCTTTTCATCCCTAGTCATAGTTTCCTAAAAAAAATGCCTTCTTCTCCTACTTTTGTTTTCCTCTTCAACAAAAGCACTTTTGGGTTTCAATATATAATGGTGGTACCTGAATTATTTCCCTCATAAATATCATACCACATCAGGTTCCAAGATCATTCTCCGATACCACTTGTAATGTCCTTTTTTTGAAATTTTATTAAATGACCAATTTTTTCACTTTTTCCCCAATTTTGACCTTAACTAGTTTTGATGTCTAAACCTCCAAATTGGCCCAAATTCTCCCAAATTTTCTCATAGAGTACATGAATTATATTAGAAATTAAATATTATTTTTATGGATGTTTTATGACCCCCCAATTACTTCTGAAATTTTTTTTAATGTTCTGTTCGAAGTAGGAGCCTTTACTAGCAATTTGGGGCTCCAATTCCCCCTAGGTAATTGTCATAAATGGCTTCTCAAATGGTCCCAAAGTCACTCAAATTTCAGAAAAGAGGAAGGGGATGTATAAGGGAAATTTTTATATTCTCATATGCATCATGGTTCGGTTTATACATGTTGTTATGACTCTTTCCAAAACAGCTCCCAAATCACAATTTCGACCCTTGGGTAAAATGCACCAAATCTTCTCCCAATGCAAGAAAAATGAGTAAAATGGATTCCAATGCTTAAGTACTGAAAATTAGAATTGAAATACACATTAATGACATTAAATTCATCATACATTTATCAGATATGCATTCCTCCATTCAAAATAAGAAGCATTACCATATCATATATCAAAATAGGGTGGAGAAATGGTCACTGTTTGCTCATTAAAAGTCATTTTGACATAAAAATATTCGGTATTTTGACTTGAAACTTTCTGAGAATTAATTAAAGATAAAATTTAAGTGATTAAAATCATAAATATATCAGGAATATCTTGTTGGAGCAGGGTCCCGTAGCTACAGGAAAAGCTGCTATTTTTGGTAGAAGATGGACAATTTTTGGAGGAAAGACAGTTTTGGCGATGCGATAAAGGTACGACGCCATAGTGCATTTCCCGCCGCAGATCACGGGCTGGAAATTGCAGCGGTTGGAACAAGAAAGTTAAAGGGAAATAGTACTTGAAGCAGCCAAGAAGAGAGCTCAACCACTGCATTTAAGGCAGCGGCGACGACAGGAGGGCTCAGCTACCCTCATAAAGGAAGAAGGAGCAACGGGCCGAGGTATTAAAGACAAAGGATAGATGGGGAGCGACCAAGGAAGTAGTTCCCATACCCATGATCAGCACCAGAAATCATGGAAGACTGCATGAAGTTGCGGTGTGACCAGTAAAGCAGCAGTACAAAGTACAAAAAGGCCGACTGTCACAGTTAGGGTTTTGGGTTACTGTTGGGATAGGCCCATAGTTTTGTATCACGGTGAGACCTTCGGGCCACCTATTTAAGCATGTATTTTGTATTATGAAGGGTTAGATAGTTATATGGATAGTGAGCTAGCTAGTTAGATAGTTGGCTGATAAGGTTGTAACTGTTGTCATCAGTATAGTAAGACATTGAGGAAGAGTCGAGCTCTGGTTCTATCTTTAAGTCTGTAGTTATCTTACTGTAACTAGTGGCCGGCTCCTTGAGCCTGAATGTAATAATCCATAGGTATTGAGAGAGAGAGAGAGAGAGAGAAAGAGTATATTGTAAGAAGAAAGCAATATAGGAAGAGAAGAGATCTAAGAGAGAAGGGCTCCCAGCTGTGTGCATGGAGTTTCCCAGAAGATCTCAAGCTGCATAAGAGGTTGCAGCAGAACTGTGTTACTCTCTCAAGATATAATATAAACATAGTTCCCGTGGACGTAGCTTCCCCCCTGGAAGTGAACCACATACATCCATGTGTTGTGCGACTGTTTCATGTGATTGTGCTCTACTTATTTGTTTTCTGTTATCTGTCACATGAAATTTGCTTATTAGTTAATGAATGTATGTATGCTATCCTTCAGTTTACAGTAACATAGAAGGTCAAATGCAAGTTGAATGTGTGGAGTACTTTGTATATGAGTTTATCAGTGCTTGATTCACAACAGTAGCAGCTACTGTGTTAAGTGACTTCTGTATATTTAGTTCAGCAAGTTGAGTGAATTGACTTTAAGCATGTTAAACTGTAGAAGCTTAAGTGATGTTGTTTAACACCTTAATGAAGGTTAACTAAGTTATTATACCCAGAAAGGAAGCCTCTGGACCTTGAGAGTTGATGAGTATATTGAGTCTTACTGTAGGAAATATCGTAGCATAGGAAGGGCGATATCGCACTGTCGAGGGAGCTACAGTGTGGGATATCGTAGGTTAAGAGTTGGGCAGAAGGGAAGGTTTGCACAGCGCACTAGAAGCTACGACACGATAAGAGTCAATCCGATAGCAGAGTTAGCTAGTAAGAGAGAAACAACCCTTGCTGGGAGATTCAGCTGGTTAAGTAGAGTCCGAGAACCTAGGATGCTACAGAACTTGGTTGAGGAAACCTGATTCTTCAGCCAACCCATCTAAGATCACTTCGGGTGAGAATTCAGGCCGTTCCGTGGTCTGTCTCCGAAAGGGCCAGTGAGCTAGGGGTTTTGTTGGTACAATAGAGTAAACTCGTGTCTACCTAGAGAAGACCAACAAATGGTTCCATCGTCGGTTTTGAACAAATTGAAGAGCTAATGTTCTATTGGAATCCTACTAAATAAGAACTTAACCAGTGGGTTGAGTCTATGGAAAGATAATTTGCTGAAAAAGAAAACAAGAGTCCTATTCTAAGTACAGAGGATTGGTTACAGACACTACTACATTTCGATCCAAAATCCGATGGAAAAATCCGACGGCGCGTGGATTTCTCTTTTTAAACTCACCAAAAATCACAAGGATACATTTTTTTTTTGTAAATGTGGCCATAAGCGTCAGTGAAGCGACGACTATTCTCATAACCGTCGGTTCAGCGACGACGCGTTAGTAAGCGTCGCTTAAGTGACGACGCCTTTAATTGGTCAACTATTTAACATGGAAAGCGCCATCGCATGGCGATGGGTTGGGAATGACCGTCGACACTTCTTGAAATCCAAATACACTATCACTCCATCTATGGATATAATAAGTGTTGATAGGATTCCAAGATAATCCGAGAGATGTATCCTCCATAGGATTTTTTGCCTTGGGACAGAGGTAAATGAAATATTCATGTAGGACATGGATTATACCATGATTTTCAATGTTTAATTCTTGAATACCCTAGTAATATCGTTAGGTGTTATTTCATGTTTTTCAATTCTTATATTCCTTTCCCCTTTAATAATAGAAAATAAAGCATTATCCTACTCCTTTTTTATTGGTGATATAATATAATTTCATATAATTATCTTCATGGACA